>JAVHLU010000554.1:0-54335 GCA_036785755.1 Colletotrichum ledebouriae | reverse complement strand
TACCTTTTATAATAATTAGGTATAAAGCTATTCTAGAATTAACTTATTCTCTTTTATAATACCTAATTAAGGAGGGGATAAGTAGGGACTTATTATTTATAAGGTATATCCCTCTATAGTTATCTAGAACTATAAACTTATATAATATATAGGGTCCTAATTAAGGGGTTATAAAGATACCTAAATACCTTTTATCTAAGTTAACTATATTATTCCTAACCTCGTTTAAGAGGGCTATATAAAAAGTAACTACTATTATATTAATAAGGTAGCTTAGGGCTATATTAGATTTCTTAGATAAACCCTTATTACTCCCCTTATTATTTTAGTAGTTTTTACCCTTATAAGGTATAGTATATAACTAGCCCTTATAAGTAAGTTCCCTATAAAAGTTAGTAAAGCATAAGTTATTATTTAACTAGTTATAGATCTAAGCTGCTTATATATCTATTACTAATATATAGGGGCCCTTTTAGTAATATCTAGTTAAGGTAGCTTCTAAGTAGTTATAGTTAATACTTAGCTATTAATAGCTTAACCTATATAGGTACTATTTACTACTAGATAAGTTACTAGTTATAGGAACGCTTAATAGGTTAGCTTTATTTATATAGCTAGCTAGTATTATAAAGACCCCTATACTTCGTCCTTATAACCTTAAGTAGAGTATATCCTTATATAAGAGGTCCTTAAATATATTAATATATTAGCTTATATTAGAGACTAGTATCCCTGCTTGCTCCTATTTAAAGATATTTATAATTTTTATATTAGCTTAAGTAAGTATAAAGTAATAACTTACTACTTAAAGAAAAGTTTTTAAAACGAGGGTATTACTTACCTTAAGAAGCTTAAGCTAAGTAGTATAGAAATAAATACCCCTAAAGTCCTTAATCTAGGCGTTAGGATTAATACTCCTATTTGCTTTTTTTAGGACTTAGATATACTCTTTTTAAATAGTAATAAGAGTACTAGCCTTACTTAGAGCGTAATAATATTTAAGATTAATAATAAGGCTATATAGGGTTATATCCCCTTTAATAAGAAGTTCTATATATATAAGTATAATAATATTATAAGTAATAGTCTCTATAACTAGATAGTTAATCTATTTAAACTTCTAATCCTTATAGGTTTACTTAGACTCTTATATAGCGAGTAAATAAAAGTACTCTAGGTATTATTCCTATATACTTATAGTATTCTTATTAATTATAACTAGGGTAATTAGAGGCTAAAGAGGGTATAATTTATTTATTTATATCCTAGTAATAGACTTAGGAGTAGTCCTAGAAGTAATATTAAAAGTAGCCTCTTCTAGAGCCTCTTAGTTAAGTAGAGCGATATATTAATTATAAGTACTCTTCTCCTATAAGTACTAGGTATTAATATCTTAGTTTTACTTAGTAATATATAAGTTAAGAATTAGAGTTTCTAATAAGGTCTTACTTAAGTAAGAAGGTCCCTTAGGGTTATCTAGGTTAATATACTTCTAGATTCTAGTAACTTAAGCTTTAGCTTAGATTATAATATACTAAGTAGCGAAATCCCTATATATAGTTAGTTAGTATAATATTATAATAGTAATAATAAAAGATATTATAATTAAGGTTATTTAGAAATAGAGGGTTTATAATAATAGAGGATAATATATAATAAAGAGGAAAGAAGGAATAAGAGAGAGGAAATTTTAATAAATACTTTTAGTAATAAAGGCTTATTTTAAAATAGTAATTAGGGGTCTAGTTAGAGCTAGGCTTATAACTATTAAGAAATATCCTATAGGGCTATATTTATAGTTACTAAAGAGCTTAATCTATTATAATAAGAGTAGCTATAATATAGTTACTTATAACCACGGTTAGAGGAACGACCCCTGGAAAAAGGTCGCTCCGGAGCCGACGTTAGTTATATGCCGCGCTAGGAACGGGTAATGCTAAAGGTATTATAATAGCATCATGTCGTCTCCGCCTGTGAGAGTGGATAGTGTCGATATTGAGGAAGCAGATGAAGACGATGAAGTGTCCCACGAGGGACGTGTAGATAGT
Organism: Colletotrichum ledebouriae; assembly: GCA_036785755.1. Lineage (NCBI taxonomy): Eukaryota > Fungi > Ascomycota > Sordariomycetes > Glomerellales > Glomerellaceae > Colletotrichum > Colletotrichum ledebouriae. Next base: position 52,287 of record JAVHLU010000554.1, on the reverse strand, counting down.
TCGACGCCTCAGCGCTCGATAACTATGAACTCAAGCCACGAATTATCCAAGGAATGCAACGTGATAGGTTCTGGGATGAGGCATAACATATACAGTTTAGCATAAACATGCTGGCTTCCAAAACGCGTCCGAAGCGGTTCTTCACCGATCTTAGGTTCGGAAAACTTTCATATTATTCATAAAAGTTCGAATCAGCTTCTTCAAGGGACGTCAGGAGACTGTTTGAGAAACGTGGTCTCAAAATGAATTGATGGGCTGCGCACCACTATGAATTGGAACTTGATGAGGTCAACAAGGGGACCTCTGCCATTATGGAGGGACCCACGATGTCGACTCGGTATCAAAACTTTTGGCTCCGAAGTATTGACATTTGAGACATTTTCCCTAATCAATAATTTTCTTGGCTGGTCTACTTACGACTCATCAGATCTTTCTATCAGGCTTATAGGACACGGACACCAGTGGATGCTCCCGACAGCAGTTTTATGGTATGAGTTGTGTGCACTTAAGAGGAGTCTTGAGAGGCGGCGACAGTGCCACCGCCAACTGATCAAATTTGGTTTCCATCGCGTCGCTAACCCTGAGCTGTAAGCTTCTTGAGATTTCGGTAAGATCATGGCATTAGGACAATAGCCGTCGACAACTTCAATGTTGCAGAACTGCTGGTTCAGTTTGCGCTTTTGGGTTCGAGAGACGGACTTTGTGGAACATCAATTTAGATTAGATAGATGAAGAGCTCTTCAAGTTTAATATGGAACAGACGCTGCAGGATAGGCAAACTTTGATCATTGACGTGTTAGTGTGACCATAACCTCTTGGGCTGTGCTCTAGGAGATTGGCTTGTGGGAAAATGATAGAAAGACATGTTATGCAGGAAGACAAATCAAATTCAGAGAGAATGGATATAGGATTGATGTTGTATCTGAAACGTTACTTCGCGTAGCTTATGACTTGCTTTGGATTGCAAGGAGCGGCGTTGCGATAACAAGACCAGCGAGTCCGCTAAGGAAAGCAGTGCCAACCACGATGCCAGCGGTAGCACCTCTCGCGTCCTGTACCATATGGTTCGTGATCCACACCAGATGGCCTGATGCGACTGCCATGGTTTCCCATCTTTGTCCCAAAGTGCCTGTGAGACCCTTGCCCATGAACGAGAATTTGTAGCAGCCGTGCTTCATGCTGGGCTTGTGCTTCTTCTTTGACAAAATCGCCAAAATCTCCGATCCATCACTGGAAAAGCCAAACACTCGCTCCTTTCGTTTACCTCCATGGCCAGGTTGCAGTTCCGACTTTCGAACCAATTTCCAGCCATCAGATACGTCGTGCTTTGTCTTCACTTCTCGACCACTTGTCGGTCTCCACTGGAATGTTTCCTTTTGGCCGTTGACTTCGATGTCAAAATCGAGTGTTTGGAGACGATGGTAGGTACGGCCGTGTGTTGGCGTAAGCGCTGTTTCAAGCTCCGGAAGGGAGTCAAGAGGAGGCAGACAGAAGTTGAAAATGCTGGCATCGTGGTTCCATTCAAAGCCTGCCCGGTTAATACCACTGACTGTGATTAGAACGGGATCGTCTCGGCTTGGTCCGTCAGTCATGAGGAACTGGAATTCTCCAGTCTTGCTCTCCGCGCCTATGTTGAAAAGAGCAGGATCGTCCTTCTGAAGAAAGGTGCCGAGAACGTATTGAGTGTGCGACCTTCTGTCAACCTTTATTGTCTCCCTTCTACAGTAGAAGACAGGGGGAAACTTTGCCATCATGCTGACTGGGTAACCAGTGGTGGAGTTGTACCCATCAAGAGCGCGGATGGCGGGGTTAGGGGTGTTGTCAGCCTTGACGTCCGAGGGATGATCTTCTGACCCATTTTCGTCCAGGAGATGGCTGTCAGACAGAGACTCCGTCGAAAGACGATGGTTGTTTGGTGCTTCGACAATGCCGCTCTGGATGGCTTGTTCGCTGTGGCTCGCCATGGCGTGCGTGAGGTGCTGCGAATAGAAAGTGCGGCGAAAGCAAACACCAGGTGGATCAATGACGATCAAGGACTGAAGGAAAGTATGCAAAACGAAACGAGGCTAGAAGATGCTTCTCAGGTCGGTAGCCTAGGAGGTTTGCTGATGAAGTGAGGTTGATGGGAGGAAGAGAGGAAAAGAGGAAAAATAAGTGCGAGACTTTTGAGCCAGTCCTGCGTAGGTAGTGTGCCGGTCGAGGGACTGACCACCTTCCTCTTCTACTCATTGGTAATCGCACCTGCATTCTTCGGTAGCTTTATGTTGTGATTGATATCCAAAATTCCCAATAATGAAGGTGCTTTCGACAATGTGGAAGGAGATGTTTGGCCAAGCGCTACACTGACGGAAGCCAGTACCATCCAAATGCAGCAGCACCGGTGACCACCAAAACTCGGTCTTTCCCCGTTGCAGGCATTCAGTCTTCAGGTAAGAGTGGAAAGGTTCTTAGCTTAAGTTACGTTCTTGGCATTATTGTTCGTGACTTCTGCCGCCGATATTGCCCAACACCAGAGCAGGAGCCAATGGGACCTGGTAAGTTACCTTCCTTGGGCCACATTTCCCTTCCCTTGCTTCATCAGTTGAATTACACGAAGCTACATCTGCTTCCGAAGTCACACCGACTTAGTCTTGGCTGCCCTTGGGAAGTAATCGGGGGCATCGATGATGGAGGCAAAATCGAGGTGCTCCTTGTTCTTAGAGCGGGCAGCCCAGCGGGCGTTAAACAATAGTCCAGGGAGCACCCTTCAGTGGCGGCTCATTCGGGACAACTTCAGGCAGCATTCCTAGTATTCCAGCGCCTTTGGTGTGAGTAATGAAAGCGACAAGCGAATCCCGTCACCTTAGGTTACTTCCGTTGTGCTAGACCAGCTCCAAGCACATACGACCATACCCATTGGAAAGCTCGGGATCCCGTCCGCTCTCCCACAGACAAGTCAATGAGGGCTGGAGTAGTAGTCGGGTCGGTGACGACCGGCGAATGCCCGGTGTTGTATGTTTTTGCCCTGTGTCCTTTTTTAGAAGCTTTGCAAACACCGACTGGCTGCAAAGCAAATGCGCAACCAGTCGGAGACTTACGTGAGCAAGTTATTGGCTGATTATCATGCAGGTGATTTCAATGAACCAAGTCGCCATACTGGTTTCACTCGAATAGAGCGGTATCCCCTGCTTGTCTGAAAGCCGTTTCGGTCTCGGCTTGGATGGAGTTCGGCACCGAACTAGCGTGATTGCCAAGGATCACTGAAGTTCACGAATCTGGTGGAGTCACCACCAAGACCGAGGCCGACACCGAGTTTTCAACCAACAGTTTCTCCTTTGATCACTCCGGTAAAATATGGGTTTGGTCAAATAAGTCCGCCTTTCAACTTCGAACTGCGTTCATTCAGACTTCAGACTGCCTTGTAGGCTCGTCGAATCGAGGCCGTTGCCGTTAGAATGGAGCTGCCGAGCCCGCAAAACCCGCGCCGAGGGAATCGGCGGCCACACGCCTGCGTCCCTTGCTACGGAGGAAGGTCGCTTGCAATCGCTCGCGGCCGACATGCAGCAGCTGTAGCTGGAGGCGACAACCGGGCGAGCCTTGCGAATATGCATCGAGCAGCTTCACTCCTTCGAGACCTCGGCACCGTAACGACACCGCGCGGCACACTTCAACCTCACCGGCAAGTAATGGCCCCCTTCCAACGCTTGGCCTGCGCCAGCAGTCCTTTTATGTAGCTGGTGGCCTGTCTCATGAGGAGACAGCGGTCCCGACGTCACCTACGCTGGCGACGAAGTATCTCCGGGTTACCTTGATTTCACGTCACATTGAGCTCTCCATCTCAGTCTTAGCTTGGGCTGCGGGCGCGCCAAATTGGTACGACTACGCCACTTGTCTCCCAACATTCTCTACAGAAGGCTTCTTCTTCGACTGGACCATCTTCAAATTCTCTTCTTCATAGAGCGCCTCCTTCACTGCGGCGGACATACATCAAATGATGCCCTTTTGCAAGTCAGTTTCGAGATGGTTTCAACTTCAGTGATGTTCTGGACGAACATGGACCGCTTCACCTTACTATAACACGACTTCATGTGGATTTTAAGTTTGGCTCCGAAATGAGGTTCCGTTGGCTGAATCGACTCTGCTTTCTGACTATTTGCACAATGAGTCTAACCGGAAATGCAGGTCATGGCATATGCACCGCCTGGCGGTGGAGTTCTTTGCCTTGGGCTTCTCAAGCCGACGAGTAACACAGTCAGTCCTCAGGGGTCGAGACCCCCACGTTCCAGCGTCATCCAACAGCTGAGTTTCTTGATTGGGTTCCCCTAACGGAGATCTCTGTGCCGATTGCAACGTTGTAATCCAGCATGTACTCGACCACGCCCTGAATGATGCGGGCGGAACCTACGCCGTACCAGTGGGTACCTCGAGTTGGGACATGTCTACACAATTGGAGTTCAAAATTTGATCTTACGGACGCATTCGATTGGTTGCGTTCGGATATGTTGACGGATCGTTCTAAAATCAAATCGCATTACTGCTCATAAACGGAAAACAACCCATTTTTCTGCCGATCCATCTCGAACCGCCGGAAGCGAGACGGAAGGTACCCCCACATTTCCAGCCGACGCCAAGCTACGGAGCGCGGCCTCAGCACCGGCTCCCTGAATGGGCAGCCGGTGAATAATGGCGAACAACGTAGACCTTACCTGCTGCGTCTTGAGCAGACTGCTTCTGGCCTCTGAATGATTTCTGCGGAGGCAGCGACGGTGTTAGTGCTTGTCGTCCCCAAACAGGTGCTGCTTGCCAACTCGACTGGTCAAATCATCGCGCACACCACACCCTCGTGATGGTGCAAAGAATAGCGGGACTCGCTTAGATACCGAATCTCTTCACGGGCATGCCGAATAGAGTCTCGATCATGAAATTGGCTGCACACCGCCACCAAGGAAAATAGCTGTAATGATTGAAGACATGTAAAGACAGTTTATCATTCATATCAGTTCAAGAAATGTGCTAATTGGTGTCCAATATCGGACAGGCTTGCGAGTTGATTTCGAAGGCTTGCATGAGGCTCTTGCTAGGTTTACTAAAGCACAGGTTAATTCTAGCTCATGAGCCACAGAATCCTCATAATACGAGGCCAACAAGCGTGCAGGAGCTTAGCATACCGAAGAAGCTTCACCCCTGTTGCTTGCCACTGGGAGCATATGGCTTGACTAGGATTCACAAGAGCAGCGGGTTAGCAAGGGAACGCGCAGACGCTTATGCGGCAAGATCTCACTTCCAAAAACGGCTTAGCCGCAGCAGCCGCCCCAGAGTGGATCGCCAAGTTTTAGGTGAAACCCCACCGGCGCCGCAGCCAGCGATCCCCGGGTGGGATTCGGCCGCTGCTTCCCTGCGCGCTGACGTGGTGAAGTCCCCCAATCGCGGTCCTCCTGACGCCCCGACATTCCGGATAAAACCCACCTCCTTCACCTCTCCTCGCCTTCGGCCTTCCACACTCTTTTCGTCCAGACCCACCAACAAACACCGCGCACGAGTTCTGGAGGAATTTCCTAGTCTCGAAGGCTGATCTCTTAGCCAGCCCAGAAAAGCAGTCGAAAGGCTTCGGGAGTTCGCGACGGCCCGACATGTCGCAATCCTCGGTTGGGGCCCGCAGATACACCTGTGGAACCTGCGGGAAGCAGTATCAGCGAAGCGCTCATTTGCGGCGGCATGAGTCCACGCGTAAGTTGGGAAACTCTACTTGGTGCTATCAGTACCTGAGGTATTCAACATTCATGTCCAAGCGCAAGGCCATTCGCGCAACCCCTGAAGTCGGATCCGCCGGTTTATCCCGATGAGGTTTCGCCTATGTCCAGGTTTCATCCCATAGACGAAACTCAATGGCTGCTTCTCAGACCTGTCGATCATCGCGATGAGTTCATCGTATCTCCCAGATCGACATCACTGACACTCTCCCAGATACTCAGGGCGCAACTCACAAATGCCCATACTGCGAGAAAACCTTCGCAAGACGGTACCTGCCGCTCACTCTACACCATCAATGGCCTTGACTAAAAAGCTCTCAATAGCGACGTCTGCCGAAAACATACCATGCATTGCCCAAACAAAAGAGACCGCGAAGTCATCCCAATCCTAAAGCGCGGCCAAAAGCCCGTTGCATGTGACGCCTGCTTCCACAGCAAACAGTCATGCGATACCTCAGACCCTTGCGAGCGCTGCATCCTGCGCAGGCTACCCTGCACATATCACAGATTAGAAGACGGCCCCTTTTCTTCCACCACAACCAATTCCTCACCCTCGTCACTAGTCACCACAGCCACAGCCGCAGGATCACCCGCCAATAAGAACGACAAGGACCGCACCAAGATCACCGTGGCCTTCCTCTTGGGTCTCACGAACCCCAACTCGGAAAACATCCTAGAGTTCATCGCCAGCGAAGCAGCGACCAGGACAGAAGGAGACGGTGTCGATCTGGGTGTGAGGTCCGTCAGCGGGCCCACCCAGTTTCCCCCGAACGTGCCCACCGACCAGGACTTCGCCGGCTTTCTGCCCGTCCCTTTCACTTCCAGCTTCGCGGCCGAGTCCTTCGACTATGTCTACTCCTTAGCCGACATATACTCGATGAACTCGGGCATCGCGCCAAACACGTCCATAGCCCAGTTTGACCCAACAACACTGCCGCCAAGCACCGCACCAACAACAGCGGTGGTCGCAAACACGAAAAAGACTCCCTTTGACCCCATAAATTTCCAGGCGCGGGCTGCCGCCATCGTCGCCGAGCTCCACGAGCTGCATAATGCGCTGAGGACATGTGACCTGTGGTACGACGGCTGTTTTGACTTGGTCACCGCAACATCGGCCCTCTCTCCGCAGAACTTGTGCGCGTTTGCCGCTACATACTTCCTTGTAGGCCACATCGACTTCCCCGTCGTTCACAGACCGGCTTTCGGCAGCGATCGGACCACGAAACCGTTGATATTGGCCGTGGCGATCGCGGGCTCTTTGAGATCACCGCCGAGCGACGACGCGCTGGCACTTCGGGGGTATCTGAGTCTGATCGAAGAATATATCTTCCGCAGGCTGCAGGGGCAGTTACCTCACGGGTCCACGCCAGAGTTCACCCACGAGCTGGAGGAGAGCCTGCAGGCTGCGGTCATGATCCACAGCGTGCAGTTCTTCAGGAACGACTTGGCAACGAGGCGAAAGAATCGTACTCAACGACTTCCCGTCTTGGTCGCGGCTGTTCGGTGCTTCGGTCTCACTCGGACGAGGCACGCGCCGGTCTTTCAGTTTGAAGAGTTCGTCAAGAACGAGTCTCGGATAAGGTAGACAGCTACGATCCCAGGAGTTTGGCTTGTTTGTAAGCTGACCCAGGTAGATTAGCAACGTGGATGGCTCTCGCGGATTGGCAGCAGTGCGGCATGTTCAACGTGCCGGCCATGATTACACCCACAGAAATGACATGCGACCTCCCTTGCCCACATGAATTGTGGGATGCCAAGGATGCAAACGAGTACTTTGAGCTAGCCCAAACCCACGGTCTCAACCCGGCGAGACGAATAGTCTCGTTTAAACAGTGCGTGGATGCCCTGATGAGCGACAGTTGGAATGGTATGGGAAGCTTCCCCTTCCAAGACATCAACCTGTCGGATCTACAAATTCTGATATTTGGTACGCGCATCATGTTCCCTTTCCTGAGTGAACAAGGTTGCTGACAATCTCAAGCAATCAACGGAATGGTGCTGTCTGCAAATTTGATGGGAGTTCTGGGTCCGAGCGCTCCTAACTTCAAGCGTGCGATTGCTCGATGGGAGAGCATGTGGGACACGTTACGCAGCCGAATGGACCCCGTTACTTTTGAGAAGAGCGGCTTGGTTAAACTCAACACGGAGCTGTGCTGGGCGGCCAAAAAACTGGTCACAGTCGGCGTCTCGGGCGACAAGAGCTCGGCGTATATGCAAAAGGTTGGTCACGAGTCGCTAGTAGAATTACACGAGTTTGTACGCCAATATCGGGACATCTAAGAGCACTACACCTTGATCGCAACCTTCTCCGCCGGCCCTTTGACATCAAAATTCTCAGGCATAGGCACTGCCTCAATAACCCCCTCATCCTCCTCAGGGCGCACATAGTCTTTCGGCTCAATCCACCTGTCCTCCATGATGGGAGGCGGCCAGATCTTGCAGGTGGCCCAGAACGTGAAGCCCGACAAGGCCAGACCGACCCAGTACGCGAAGAAATAGAACCTAGTCACACCGACCGGCGCCGACACGCCCATGTTGTTGAGGAATCCGTAAAAGTTGGGGATGATGCCGACGACGTAAGCCACGTACGCGCGGACGTTCCACCCGTGGCTGTAGTAGTACGCGCCTGTCTTCATCGAGGTGAAGGCGTCGGGCATGTGAATGCGGCCGCGGCCGATGATGTAGTAGTTGACTAGCAGGACGCCGGTGATGGCGGACAGGAAGATCTGGTAGGACGAGAGAAACGAGACGAAGACCGAGGCGGAGCCCTTTGCTCGTTGTCAGCATTCCGAAAACTGCCTACCCACCGAGGACTATCGACCTACCAAGAGAAACCAGGGGTTGATGGCGAACGAAATGACGGCGCAGACGAAGAATCCCCTCTCGACTGTAATATACTTCGGGAACAAGGCCGCAATATCGTTACCAGCCGGCAGAGAATTCTCAAAGATGGACGAGAAGATGCAGCTATACGCAAACGCTCCCGCAATGAAGAAGCATCCCGCTCGGTTGGCGGCGGTATACTCGGCCGTCTGCAGATTGTCCAGCAACGTCACCGGATTCCACACCAACTCCCCAAAGATCAGCTCGCTCGACGCACACACCAGGTTGCCCACAGCAGCGACGATCAAATTCGCCACGGGGAACCCAAAAATGTTGCCCGGGATGACATCGTTCTTCCTCTGCGCGTACCGCTGGAAATCCGCCGCGTTGCTCGCAAACGTCGCGCAGTTGGCCGCGCCGAGCATGAAGAACCGCACAATCAGCCACGCCCTCTTCGACCCCGTCGCCGTCCCGCCCCGTAGAACGACTGGACCCAGACCGCCGGCCTTCGTGGACGTCCACGCCAGCATGGCGATGGCCGAGATGACGAAGACGACGAGCTTGGCGTACACGAGTCGTACTGAGTGACACAAGCTTCGTGGCATCGGGAAGGCCAATGAGTGCTAAGGCGTTGTGATTCATGATGTTGATGTCCAGCCACTGAAATGGCCTGCAAATAACTAAAGATGCGCTGCGCTGTCCCTGGTATCTATCTAAATATAATATATAACATTCCAATCCATTGACTGTCCTCTAGTACTGCGCGACGGACGTCACATGGACTACTGCGTCTATATATGTCCGGTTCTCGATGGAGCATGCCACTCCGGGTTTCAACTTGAACATACCGTTGGGCCCAATGGAGAATGGGTCTGTCTTGTCCAGCCTGACGCTGACTTTGCCGGCGGCTAGCGAGCAGATTCGCACTCTGTCAACCTCGTCGGTCCACTGATGCGTGCCGCCAGGTTTGATCACGATAACGTTGAACGAGATGTCTTCCGACACGGCAATAGCCTGATTCGTCGTGAGGTACGCGTTCGAAAATGCGACGTCTGCGCTCTGTTAGTGAAGGCTATGATAGAGCATGAAGTTTTGATAACTTACTTGTCGGCGTCTCGCTGCGCTCATCACGCACACGCCCAGGAGCAACCTCCCAATCCTCCATTTCCAGGATCTCTGCTGGCATAGTTTGTTCTGGGTTGGTCGAGACAGGTGCGGTAGGTGCGGTAGGTGCGGTAGGAGCGGTAGGAGTTGTGTTATGGGCAGAAGCAGAAGCAGCCGCCGGTTTCGTGACCGAGTATCTTGTCACACGTCTTATTGGCTTCAGAACACCGAATAAGCCATGCCCAGAATTGGGTGGCGTGGGAGCAGCGGGTGTAGGAACAGCAGGTGTAGGAGCGGCGGGTGCAGGAGCAGCCACCGATCCGCCGGCATTTCGCCATTTGGTTTCTAGAGGCTTTGGAGTTTGATACGGGAATCTGGAATCTTTCGGAAAGGCCGAACCTAGCGCCACAGACGGCAACACCGGCGGCGGCACAGGAGTCTCCACGCGGGCGTGTAGTGAGCTCCTACTGGGCTGGGGAGCCGGGCCTTTGGCAGGCAGCAAATCGCATTGCATCTTCCATCGTTTGTAGTTGCGGGCCCATTGGCAACAGGCGCAGGCCTCGCTGGCTGTCTCCTTTAGCCACGATGGTGCGGAACTTGTCAAGACAACGCATGGTCGAAGCGTGTTATCGAATTCGTCTCCTAACCCAATAACGCACATCTGACAAGGAGCGGAAGCCAAGTCTCCAGTCAAGAAGACCAGAAGTGCAAACGCTGCTAATGGCTGCATACGACTAACTCCCCTATACTTCCTGATCCAGGCCTCAGGAAGTGCACGTTTAATTGGTAGCTTTAGGAGGGCCTTGATATCTGGCCTCTCTGTAGGGATGCTGTACCCTGGTGAAAGGTAGGAGGCGATGTGCTGGAGAAGAGTTGTGTTTGATGGAGGTGGTAGTGCCTGAGGTGACGGAATATGGTCAGTTGGCGAGTATGCGGCTCCTTGGCTTGATGTTGAGATAATGCGATGCTTGGTGTTGCTGTTATTATCGCTGCCTTTGTAGACTGGAGCTTCTGGCTCTGCCATCGGTGGCTCGTTACCACGCAGTGGATTTCTTGAGATAATCACGCCTGAAGACCTGGTAAGTCCTCGGACGTAGAAAGACCCAGCTTCCGTGAGGGTTCCGTCGAGATTGTCATTAAACATTGTGTTTTTGTGCCTAGACTGTAGACGTTTAGCTTCTGACCTGAAATTCATATAGCAAGACCTACTCCGAAATGCTTTCCGAGGCCGATAATTGACCTAAAAATATTACGACAATCGCGCACAGGGCAAATCCAAGGATAGACTGGATCTGTCCATGTAGAGTAGCCCGTGGGCAGCAGGACACCACATGTCGGTTCAAGTAACCCACTAGGACCTTTCCATTGGGTATATGGACGATCTGAATCTGCGGTGGTGCTAAGCTCTGTTGGCTTTCCGATGTGCTGAATGGAAACGGGACCGTCAGCATTCGGCCGCCTCTTTGGACGGAAGGGCATACTAACCACTTGTCCGACTGCCACTTCCTGGAGGCTAGCTCGCCTAGTGACGTCGTCATCGTCCTCAGTCGTGAGATCCTGATCAGCATCTTCATCAGTAGCATCTTCTGAGGATTCCACTATTCGTCTTGTCCTATGAATAGGGATGAACCCAGCTCTGGCATTGGATTTGGGTGTTCCTGATTGCCTAGCTGCGCTTGGCGAGGGGCTCCTCGTGTCTGGGGTAGCTTCAGTCAAGCGACGCTTCGAGTCGCCACCCTGTGATGCGTCTAGTGAGCGCTTTCTCGAGGGCTGGGAAGAAGAGACGTCTTCTGAGGAGCTATCTGAAACCCGTATTAGCATGTACGTCCCTAGACTCGTCGCTAAAATCTCAGGGTTGCTGCAGTTTTCCTTCCACGTCACGTGGGAAGACTAATGAGAAGATGCGGAACGGGACTTACCACCACCAAGCCGGTCTTTGACTGTCTCCGCGCCTTCCACACTCCCGGGGCCTGAGGTGTTCATCCACGACTGCTGCAGTGCCTGAATCTTGGCGCTCTTGGAAAGCGACGTCTTGCTCAGCACTATGTCATCAGTCACCGAGAGTGCTTCAGGCGTTCCTTCCTTCGATTGAACTCCGTCTTCCGTAGTGTTTCGCAGATGGATGTCGCTCATAATGCGGACGGGTTCCGGACTTTTGAGAACCGGATTGCTGTCAGCGAGTTCCAGAAGTGAGCCGGAAGGCGCCGTTTGCGATGCCGGCTTCGAGTTGAGCAGAGAAGTAGCCCATGATGGTGCCTGCAGAAAAGAGCTCCGGCTGACGGTGACTTTGGCGCCGGTGCGCTTCATCTTGCGGCCCCCCTCTCCGGCGCTGGATACTGAGCCCGCTGATGGTGAGACATTGCGGTTGCCGGCAGTTGCGCCCAGCGGCTGGGAAGCTGGAGGCGCCGAGTGTGAATGGGCTGACTGTGCACTACCCGGGACAGGGATAGGCACTGGTGTAACCTGAGGAGGGTTGGAAGCCATCGTTCTTGTTTGTCGTCGATATGCGACGACGCTCGGTTCACAAGAAAAGGTGGGAGGCTGCAGGAGTAGGAAATTTCCCGAATTCCTGAAGCAGATTGTGAGTTTGTGGCGATTTATAGATGAGTTCGAGGTCGTAGGATGGTGGTGGAGGCTGGTACCGTCTTACGACAGTAGTGTGAACGTTGAAATTCGAAGGTTTGTGAGTGACGACTTACGAGAGAGAAGGAGTGATCTGGAACATCCACTGCGCGACATACGCGACGCGACTAACTAAAGTGGCAGGGGCAGCGGAATATAAGGTAGGTAGGTACCTTCTCGCCCACGTGCACCCCACATGGAATGTGTCTGGGCAGGGTCGAGAAGCAATGAACCGAGCGATTAGTTGATGCCCTTTTTTTTACTTTTTAACAAAACACCCTGTACCTAGGTAAATCAAGAAAGCATCTGCCGAGCATTTGCCAAAAAAAAGTTATTCCTCGTCAAGATCGATGAGACTAGGTACATTATTATAGAGGTCCACCTGAGGACTCCCGCCCAATTGCAAAAGACACACAGCACAGAAGATTCATAGGCAGTGGGTGGTCGGTATGATTTGTACAAAGATATTCTACACTCTAGAAGCCCAAGATGCCCCGGATCTCAAGCCGTAATCCACATCTCTCTCTCCCATCAGCGGTGCCCCTCGCCCATCCGAGCAACTATTACCGCTTCTGCTTGGTGGCCTTGCCCGCCTTCGCAGCCTTCCTCGCCGCCTTGTTCTTCGCCTTGGCATTCTTGGCCCGATCTGCCGCGTTCCTCTGCTCCTGAAGCCTCTTGGACGCCGCAATGGTCCACTCGTCAATCTCCATGTCGGCAAACTTGGCCGCCGCCGCCTTCTGTCCCGCGATTGTCCGCTCCTTGGCGTACCTCTTGCTCGCGAACCTCTGCTTGCGGCTCATCCCGCCCACGCGCAACTTCACAAGCCGTCCGATGCGCCAGTTGTCCTCGCGGTACGAGTAGTCGTCCCGCAGTTTGAGGATGCGTGCCGGCTGCGTGGGGACGCCCTTGACGGAGCGCGGCGACGACCGCACGATTTGCGTCGGGATGCCCGACGCTGACACCGCGGGCGTCTCGACGGGCTTCGAGATGGGGTGCGCGGACATATTGAGCTGGCGCTTGCGCTCGGCGTGCGTCGGGTAGGGCAGTACGTCGTCCTTGTTGAAGACGACGCCGATGTACTTTCGGTCCGGGTGGCGGGCCGGGTCACGGTAGTATTTGACGTAGCCCGTGGCCATGGCGTGGATCGTGTGGTCGCGGCCCATGATGCAGTTCTCGCCGGGCCACCAAAGGGTGCCGCGCTGCTTGTAGATGATGTTGCCGGGGATGACATATTGGTCTGTTGGGCAATTCTGTTAGCCAGCTCCTCTTCCCCTCCACACGCACTCTCTCTCTTTCTCTCTCAATCGAGCCCCAACGACGGCATGTCGACCACGTACCACCCGTCCGCTTCGCTCCCAGCTTCTTCGGTATCGTTCTCTTGGGCTGCAGCTTGTAGGCACCCTGTGACTTGACGGAGGCGTACCGTCGTCCGGCAACTAGGGCATTCGCGGCCGCCGCCAGGCCGGGCTGCTGGGTAGAGACGGTCGGCCGGAGGAGTCCGGCGGCAGCGGCCCTCAGGGGCTGCTGCAGTTGAGTTAGACGCATGAGATATGCTTCTGTGACGGGCTGCCCATTCGTCGGATTGGGGATTCCTCGTGATATCTGCCCTGGGCGATCGCGGTCTCGATGGACGGGGGCTCTTGCAGTTTGCGGGCCAGGAAGATCAGCTGAGGATATTTTCCCGGCTGAGTCAGCGGATTGCGACAACGATAAGGTTGGGGCCAACCGTGGGTGAGGTGCATCTGGCTTCTGGCTTCTGGACAGCCAAGGAACGGGTCTCTAGGCGCATGCAGGAACAGTTTATGGTATCCAGCGGACAAGCAACCTCAAAACCTCGTGAAATTCGCTGCAATTTATATCTGACGGATTGAATCTTATTTTTGAAAGTATTAGCTCAAGATGCGACTCTTCGCCTCTCTCCCGCTCGTCCTCCTCACCCTCGTTAGCTCGACACAGGCCCAGTTCGGGTTCTTCGAGCAGATGTTCGGCGGCCAGCAGCAGCAGCAACAGCAGCCCCAGAACGTTCCGAGCGACCCTTCGCAATACCAGCAACGATACGATGGATGTGAGTCACCTTATCTCGTAGCGGGCGTTTTTTTCGTCAGATTTGGATGCTGACGCTTCGCAGCCTACTGCGAACACTACCTTTGCCCCGATACTCTCGCCTGCGTCCACTTCCCGCACCACTGCCCCTGCCCCTGGCCCGCACACCAAGACAAGTTTGAGTTGGCCGACGGCAACCGAATCTGCGTATCGCGGGGTGGATTCGCTGCCGGCGAGACGGCGAGGAAGGTCGAGTTAGCCCGCAAGGGCATGCTTTGAGGACTTGGTCGCTTGGGGTTTGATGACGAAGAATCGCGGGTGGTGGACACGAAGCATCGCAGGCGCAGGATACCAAATGTCTCTGGGGACGAACAGGACATTATTTGTATTTCACACAACGGGGCGGAGTTGTCAGGCAATGGAGACTATTGAATATGCCATTTGCTGCCAAAAGCAAAAAGCCTACCTACTCGTGCTGGCACGCTCCTGTCTGGCGGCGGAGGGACCGCCTGACTCGGAACAGGAGCACGCCGCTGCAATGACGGTGAATCGCGACGACTACAGACACTGAGGCCCCGGAACGCCGCAAAACCCATTCGAGATAACCACCCAGAACTCCTTCGTGTGCCACCACGCCGTTGCCGGATGCTGATCTCAATCTCGACCCCAAAACAGCCGAATAAACCGTGAAAATGCTCGTAATACGTCTCCCATAACGTCTGGTGTAGAATGTCCCTGCTCGGCGCAGCGTAGCTGAACCGACGGGCAAACCGGCGGAACCTCGACTCGTCGACTCTTGGCGGCTCAAGCCTGGCCGTTGGTGGCTTGACTGGGCCGGGGAAGAGGCGGGACAGGAGGCGGGTTGGCGGCGTTGCCCTCGTCGTCGTCCTCTTCGGGTAGTTCCTCGGGGTGGCCCAACAAGTGGGCCACATCCTTCATTTCGTAGTGCTTCTTGCGCAACTGCTCGAAACGTCGGTGCTTCTCCCTCTCCTCGGGCGAGAGACCCGCCAGGTCGTCATCGTCGCCGCCGTGAGAACTTGCGGCGTCGTCAACGTGGACGGCCTTGAGGGCCTTCTCTTTTGACGACTCGCTCTCTGGGACCGCCTCTTCCGGCTCGCCAAGCGACATGACAGGGATATCATCTTCCACGCCAGGACCAGCACGAGCCGTGCGAGGCTTCCTCTCAACCGAGGCGTCCTGCATCTCTTCGTCGTCGGAAGGGTCTTCGGCGGGGTCATAGTGCTTGGCGTAGGGAGTCTTGGGCTCGTCGATCTTCATAGTCGAGGTACGCTCCTGCTCCGTGAGGTAGAGGTTGGCCTCGTCCCACTTGAGGCGCTGAGACGACTCCAGATCCTGCTCGTCGTCGCCTTGGGCGGAGGGGGTGCGACTGGACTGGCGGCGAGATCCCGAGGGGCGGGCGGCGGACGAGGAGCGACGGTGGCCGGCGTTGTACTGGGTGTTGACGATGGTGAGCTCCTTCTCGGTGAGGGGATGCTCTTCGCTGGGCGAGACGGGAGGGGACTTCTGGAATGAGTTCTTGAGGATTCCTACAGCCACGTCAAGTTAGCCCCGGAGCTTCGTTGGCGTTAGGACGATGGAGGAAAATTGCCTACCCTTGGGGCGCTTCGGATTAGGACCGGGAGGAGAATGCGACGGAGGGCTATGGTCGACGATGGCTGCCATTTTGAAGTAGTTCGCGGACGCTTAGCTAGACCGGGCGGCTTTAGTCGGATGGATTTTGGTTTTGTTGGTAGAGTTGAAAGGCGCAGAGCGTGATGCGAGCCTCGTGAGCTGTGGTGAAGTGTGGTGTCGGTCAAGTCCAGTCTTAGGTTGGAGGTAAGACGGGGTGAGGTAGAGGTAAAGGTAAGGTAGGCGATAGTCACAGTAGTGGACTAGCAGGAGGGAAAAAACTAGCGGGGTTCAGAAATCTGGTGACGAAAGGCGATGGTTTGGTCCGGGGGCCTCAGGAAAGCGGCGAGCGGTCGGAGGGATCGTCTAATAATAAGAGGCACTCTAAGGTAGGGTCTGGGTGCAGGTGGTTCGTGACCTGCAGCGACCTACAGTGTAGGTAGGGGCACTACCAAGGTGGAGATCGCAGTATGTACTCACAGCAGCGGGGTCTGGTGCTGGTGCTGGTGCGGACGTGGTGCGGACAGTGGTGTGGGTGTGGTGCGTCGGACCAGGGGTTTGAGGTGGAAGAGGGGACCAGAGTAGAAGAGTCAAGAAAGGGCTCGTGATGTTTGTGAAACAGGAGGGAAGGAAGAAGACTTCACGTCCCCAAACGAAGCAGGGTTATTGTCTGCTAAGAAATGGCGTGAGAATGCAGATAATACCTAGAAGACGTCTACATCTAAGTCTACGTCTGGTCCGGCACCATGAGGAATGCAGCGGCGACGGTGTGTGAGAGTGGCAGCTGAGGCCTTTTAGGGCTGCCTTTCTTGTCTTATACATCGTCCAAATGGAACAAGCAGCTCGTGATAATCACCTGGGCCCCTCTCTCTTCCAGGTGTCTCTCATCACCACAGTTACCGATACCTTTCTGAGAAGTCGGCATTTGTTTTCCATCCAGATCCAACAGGGGAAGCATCCACATCCAGCAGAGCAGGGAAGTACCATCTCTGATACCCGGTGGTGTGTCTGGGCGGGGATTCGAGGACTGGAGGCTAGGAATGAGTCTCCCTTCCACCCGTTTCTCCAAATCAAATCACCACCACAACAGAATCCCAGATACCGACCTACCTAAGATACCTGACCGTCGGGTGTCACTGCAGCATTAATTTTTAGATTCTTAGGTAAGGTAAGGGAAGGGTAGGCAATTGTCAAGGCGAGCAAGGCGCAGTAAGGTGCTCACTCGTTGCATGTAAGACAGGCACTTCGGGCCTCTACGTTTGGTGCTGCTGTAAGTCAGCACCCAACTACAGTACTTTCCACGTATCTCGGTACCTGTCTCGGCTACATTGTCCACAGCGAGGTTGGGCTTCCTTACCTACCTTAAGGCTGTTTGGGCTGCCAGCTACAGCACCTGGAGGCCGCCATGCGTTGACCATGGCGACTGGTGGAACACTCTGGACGACTCGACGCTGGTCACCCCAAAAGTATCTGGGACTTCCTGCCTGCTAGCAAAGATCAGCTCGGATTGGATAAGGCCCGTAGGTGTGGACCCTGGACAGCCGTTGGCTCTCTTTTTTTCTTATTGGCTCCTGTCGCACCGGTTCGCGATCGCCCGCAGCAGTCAGCATTCGTCCTGCCTCCCTGTTGGAAG
The DNA here is from genome assembly GCA_036785755.1 of Colletotrichum ledebouriae. NCBI lineage: Eukaryota > Fungi > Ascomycota > Sordariomycetes > Glomerellales > Glomerellaceae > Colletotrichum > Colletotrichum ledebouriae. Next base: position 34,704 of record JAVHLU010000554.1, on the reverse strand, counting down.
GTCCAAGGGCAAGAACGAGGCGAGGAGCGCTTTCTGGTCGCTGCCTCGTGCACTGCCCGAAAAGTGTCCTATTTCGAGGTCTGCAGTTTTCTGCGTCCGATACATGCTCACCTCACCTCCCAGAGGGTGAGATAAGATATCATAATTTACCCTCGACTTTCATGCGCCACTGGCTCGATTCACTTCCGATTCTTTCTCTCGCCTCCGGAATCTCATCCAGGCCAGTCCCAAGTCAGCCTTGACATGTACTTCATTCGGGGGTACTTTGGCCCGGTCCGGAGAGCACTACCTAACTAACACTACTTCTCACTCTCAACTCACCAACCATCGTCGTGCCGTCTCATTGCCCGTCCTGCCCTCTACACTACCTCTGGCCCCCCATCGTGACGACATCATTCGACATGCATCACCCCTCTCTCACCACCACCATCCACCATCCATGCCACGCCGTCCTCAGACTCTTCCCCTCACTCGCCTTGGATTCCCCTTCACTTTCTTCCAGCAAACGGCGGCTGTCATCTCAAAAGTGGTCTCATGCCGCTGACACAGACTCCCAGGAACCAACCATATTCTCCCCCAGAGTTCATGCGCTCCGGCTTTCTGCACCCGTCCCATACCCGATAGTCGTCTCCTTTCTCAGTAGTAGACTGAAGCTAATCGAGCCATCCGCCCATGATCACTGTCGTCATTCACCAGCGCCGGCCCACAAACACCCGTCGCATCGTCATTCCAGAATCCGGGGTGCATCAACGCCCCTCGCCTGCGCACTCTGCACCGAGTCAGCAAAATCAATCACCTCAAGATCTTTAGGTATTTTTGCTCAGTGTGAAGTGATATCGGCTGATGCGTTACGGATCTTCTTCTGCCTTCTGCCCTATGTTCTACACCTCCTCCAGCATCTCAAATGTTAGCGCGACAAGAGTCCCACTGTTACTGCCCTATGCGATTTCAGTTCACCCTGGTAACAGTGGGCTCCCTGTCACGCTAACATATGAGATGCTGGAGGTGTACGCTGTTCTTGACGTGCGATTTCGAATGCTGATCTCCGACCACTTTTCCCTTTCTCTACTTACCGGAATGGCGTTCTTTGCTAAAAAGAGACTCGGCCTCTTCCGGGCCCCTTCTGCCGCGTGTTCTCTTTTGAGCCGCTCGCTTGGGTTCCACTAACTTTTTGCTTGGAATCTCCATGAAACATCCCTCGAGTTGTGAATAAACAAACATCCCGATCCGGGTCCCAAACAACCCAGTCTGAGTTGTTCAAGTCGTGATCCACCTCGAGATAGACCACATACATGAGTCCAAGTGTGGTTGCTAAACACTGTGTTGCAACGTATATTCAGTCGTTTTCACAATGCTGCAGTGTTTTCTTGGCGGTTATGTGAGCCATTCTAACTGAATGTTAGATACTCCAAAGAACATTTCTCAGAAGTACTACAGCTCCACGTCTTCCAACAGCCTCCGACAACTGATCACCAAAACCATCCCATACTAACAGTTCCATGTATCGCGATATCTTACTCAAGTGAGGTCGAGATCAACCGGGCTTGAATCATCGTCTGTTGTCTCTCAGCTATGCTTAGACGGCTGGGCACCAAGAGGTGCATCCAACGGGCAGTTGATACTATCTATCCACGAGGCCTGACTGAGTCCTACTACTGCAGCAGAGGACATTTACTCGATTCACCATCACGCTAGTCGCAGTCCGGATCGTGATCCAGATGCCCCTTAGTGAAGGCCAGGATTTGGGAAATTTCTGATGGTATTGCTTTGTGGCACACCATTACTAAGTGAGCATCTGCGTTTGAGCTCTATGCACTCACAAGCACATCACTTTCCCCCCTTTTTCCTCCATCCCAGGCTAAAGCCTCGACTCCAATCTCCGGACGAGAGGCTGAAGTCGTTTCCACTAGTGGAGGGGACGTAGGCACTGAACTGAGAGCTCGAGCCCGCCGCTCGCGCAATAAACTTGTAGACAAGATCTGCCGATACCCCCTTCGCAAAGGCGAGATTGTAGCACTCGGCCGCGGCCGCCACATGGATGAGACTTTATGGACGTATAGTCAGGTTCACGGCGGTTGCCGATCCGAACTCATCAGCAACGCTTAGGGGAGTAACGTCCACCCAGAGCGTCGAGCTGACGAGGTTGGCCACGTCGTCCGCTTCGCAAGAGAACAGGAGCTTTGATGCGCCATATCAGTGGCAGTCCACGAGCAGGGAATTGGTGGTGTACGCATACCTGCCAATCCTTACGGCCTGACTTCCTCAGCAAATGGAAAATCGCCTGGTCGCAAGCCCCGGCTTCGACTTGTTGACAGTCTCCCAGGGGCTTCTGCAACCTCTGGGGTCTCGCAGATCAACAATGGCTGCAGTATCTCGAGGCGAGACAAGTTCTAAAACTCTACCAATGGTTTTCTGTCGCGGTAACTCATAGATCAGGCCCTTCGGGCCTTGTGTTGCGCGGTGCGAAGATCGACTCCCAAAGTCAAGCCTCAATAGCACTGGCTGAGCAAGATACTCTCCTGAAACCGTCGTTTTTAAGGGAGATTGTTTCTAGTTGAGCCATCCCGTCGCCATCGCAGAACTTATTGAAAATAATGTCTTAATAGACACAAAACTCGAATCATCACTTCTGTCGTGTCCTCGGGCGAACCGCTCCAGGAAGGCCGGAAGAGCCGTCGCAGACACAGGACAGGCCAGGTACATCTGGTCGGCTGGGTCGGTCACTTTGCCCTGAAGAGGATGAGTGAGAGAATAAAAATAAAGGCTTGCCAGATATTTGCATTCACAAAGTCCTTGGAGAATATTGTCACTGCAGATTTCGGTGTTAAGTCGGCTTTGAGCATAAGGTAGAAATACCTCGATCTCGGAAGATCCAGCTAGATGCCATGCTCGAATTAACAATATTATGTGTCTTGGTGGATGAGAGCCCCAACACCTGGGCAAATGCAAGTATCTCTGCTGAAGAGACGGTGTGAACGCCCGCTAGATGCTGTTTGAGCCTGTGACTTGTGAGTTCCCTAATATCGAATAAGATCTTGTAGTACTAACATTTTGACGACACTAGTAGCACCTAGAGAGCCACATTCAAATAGTTTACCTGTCGCCGAAACAGCTCGCAGCTCTGAATTGGTTTCCTTGAAGGTATCTTGCTCATCCCCCATCAGGATCTATCAGACAAGACTTAGCAACCACTCCTCCAATGCTCTTCCCCGGTCCTCATCACTTACACTCAGGGTTCCATCCATGGCTCCAACCACACCACCAGACAGACACAGGACAATCCAAGACGCGAATGTCCCTTCGACCGATATCAGCCAATCGTCCAGATAGGCTTCTCCAGACAAGCCGGGGGCAATGTGCTAAAGAGATACATGATTGATCTCTGTGGTACGCCAGCATACAAACCTCTAGAGCCGAAGATGAGGTGATCTACCTACTCGGGGTTGGCGACCATGACAAAAAAGATGCTTTGCCCCTCGCTAGCTTCAAGGACAGAAAAGGCGGGGGAGCCTCCGGCCGCTGCAAAACTGCTCAGAGCCTCGAGACTGGGATCGAAGCCTTTGACGATAAATCCAGCCTTGATAAGGTTGATTGATATGCCACAATCTATTGCCCCCAGGCCAGCGAGACCGATTTGTCTCAATTCTTGGTGGTATATGATTTTGGGTGTCGAACGGTGAAGTTTCGCGCGGAACTGCCGTGAAATAGTAGTTCAGCAAAATCGACATTTCTTTTTCTATATATAATCTCAACAAGATCAGTTCATCCAGAGGAGAGACAGCAATTCGGCATTGACTTATGAACACTCACTCGTTGCGAAACTTCGACGTGCATATTCCTCTAGACGAGTTTAGGACAGGCGGGTCCACTTGATTAAGAGCAACGCCTCGTACTTTGCAGCAGTTACTATCCGGGAAGTAATCAGGATCTGGATTCCCGACAGATAGCCTTGTTGCCCCGTTAATCCAATATCTTCGATGTTGTCGTTGCTGTCTGCATCTCCAACTATTATTCTCGCTGTTCCTTGCCTTCTCAGTATACAATTTTTTTCTTATCGTCGCAAAAACCTGGCTAAACCTAGTTATCCACAAACGCCCTCTCTCGAAGCCAAATACTTGAATTCTTGCCGTTCCTATGACCGGAATTGGTATCTATGTATAAAGTAGAAGAATATTGTACCCGACATTCATTCACACTTAAGGGTTCACATCAGCTCGGAACGGCCCCGAAGACGAGGACGACCGACCGCATCCCCGTCGCGGACGGATCTGGCCACGCCGTCAGGATCCTTGCCCACCACGATCTGCATCTCGGAGCCGTTCACGCTTGGCAAGAACTGACGCCAATGCCTAGTGCGCCAAAGTGACTCTCCCGTACACAAAACGCCGACAGAGACCTCGTTGCCCTGGGCTCTCTCTGCCGTATCAACTTGCTAGAATCGACCTTGTTTTCGTGATGCCTCTGACAGGGGGTGCAACGTTGCAACCGGCCTCGAATGCGAACAAGCGAATCATTCGACCGTGTCACAATGCAACTCTCACTCATCCTCGCTCTATGTTCTGGGTTATGCTGCAACCCTGACCGGACGATCAACAGCTTTTGTGTGCTTCCCCTCTCAAGAAAAGTTCCTAGAGACGCAGGCCCAGCTTATTCGTGCCTTAGTTTCCGAAGAAACTCAATCGCAAGCATGTCTGATCAATGCCAAGTCGAATATCAAGCCATCAGTGCAACATAGATTGCAGTCCCCCCGCCCCACGTCCCTGGACAATGCGGCAGCTTAGAGACCACGCAGCCAGTGGGAGCTCAAGGAATTCCATAAGCGTACGTTAGTATTTCGCAGATCTTCTGCATCCAGTTGTGACTGCAAGCACGGCAAAGCGCCGACAGCGGCGATGAATCCGTCGATTACAGTTGCTCTCATAGCGAGAGAGATCTGGGATAAGGATTTCGTAATTTCCAGCTCAGTGCTCCCATTGTTTGCGCGACAATATTCCTTCCCCCCCGAAACAGCGAGATGGGATTAATCTCCTTGGTCGGAGCCATCACCGGGGCTCTTGCAGCCGCCAACGCCGCAAATGCCATCTACGCGGAACTCCCAAATAATCTGACCGAAGTAGACGTGATCATAGCCGGAGGCAAGTTCGAGAACGTCTCGCAACACTGGTCCGGCCTCGCGAAAAGTCTGACAGCATTGTAGGCGGCACGGCAGGCAGCATCATCGCGACACGCCTCGCCGAGGCAGAACCGGGCCTCTCTATTCTTGTCATCGAACAGGGTCAAGATAGCTTCAACTTAGCAAATGTCGTATACCCGGCCCTCTTCGAAAGAAACACGCTCCCCGGGTCCGACACGGCTTTGTTCTGGAAATCGAACAAGTCGCCCCAGCTTGCAGACCGCGAACTCATCGTTGAAACGGGCGGGATTTTGGGCGGCGGGTCGTCTATCAATTGGATGGTGTACACTCGAGGCCAGTGGGACGACTTTGACGCCTGGAATACCTCTGGATGGACGGCCGAGGATGTCCTGCCGTATTTGATCAAAGTAAGATGCACATCCCCGGAACGAGTCATAGGTAGGCTGACGGCTTGATCCTACTTAAAGACGGAAACGTACCACGGTGCAACGACAAACGAATCAACACATGGGTACAGCGGTCCCGTTCACATCTCCAAGGGAACTCACCAAGCGTCGCGAGCCGAGGAAGGTTTCATCAACGGTGCTGCCAGCACCGGATTTGACGAGATCGTCGACCTCCAGAGCTTGCACTCGAACAACGGCTCAGGCCCATGGTACCGCTATGTCTCTCCCGAAGATGGCCGTCGACAGGACGTCGGCCACCGATATCTTCACCCAGTTCTCCAAAGCGGCAACTATCCCAACCTCCACGTCTTGGTCGAAACCCAGGTTCTGCGCATCTTGTTTGACGAGAGCAAGCGCGCTACTGGGGTGGAATTCCGTCCAACCCCCAACTTCGGGACAGAAGGCCAGGACAATACCACCAGGACAGTCACTGCGAAGAAGCTTGTGGTCGCCTCGAGCGGCTCTTTCGGTACCCCACTTCTTCTCGAACGCTCCGGAGTCGGTGATCCCGCTGTGCTCGAGAAGGCTGGAGTCCCCCTTGTCGAATCTCTCCCAGGAGTTGGAAACGACTTTCAAGGCAAGTCAGAACTACATCTAAAACTCCCTACGATGTCAGGGTTAATGCTTCATAGATCACCACTTTGTGGGCTACGTCTACCGCACATCTCTCACTCAAAACGAGACCATCAACGGCATCGCCCGCAACGACCGAGGCCGCGACGTCCCCGCAATGATCGCCACGGATGATCCCCAACTAGGCTGGAACGGTCACGACGCGTCGAGCAAACTGCGCCCCTGCCCTGCAGACGTCACGGCTTTGGGCCCGGAATTCCAAGCCGTATGGGAGCGAGACTTCAAAGATAATCCTAACCGGCCTCTCATGGTTTGGGGTCTGTTCAACGCTTTCTTTGGCGATCCGACTACGTTGCCGGATGATGCCGAATATGTCACCACCGCGCCGTGGGTCACATACCCCTATGCCAGGGGACACATTCATGTCACTGGGCCGAGCATTGATGATGATTACGATTTCGACCCTGGATGGCTGCTGGACGAAGATGACATTGATCTCAAAAGCCACATCTGGGGCTACAAGACCCAGAGAGCGATGTCGCGTCGTATGGATATCTTCAGGGGAGAGCTCGCATCAGGGCAACCCAGATTTCCAAAAGGCTCCAATGCGTCTGTGGTAGAAGTTGCAGCCGGTCCTATTACGGACGAGATCCGGTATTCGACAGAGGACGACGCAGCCATCGTGCAATACATCCGCGAAAACATTGGCACCTCGAGACACCCTCTTGGTACTTGCAAAATGGCGCCGCTTGAAGCAACCGGCGTTGGTACGTGAACATTGTCTCAGGTAGCCTAGGCCGCTGCTAACCCATCAAAGTTGATCCCAGGTTGAATGTGTACGGACTTTCTGGCCTCAAGATCGCAGACTTGAGCATTCCGCCCAAACAAGTTGCTGCAAACCTCTACAACACGGCGTTGATGCTGGGAGAAAAGGCGGCGGATATCATTATCCAAGATTTAGGCCTTGCCTAGGAACGGCTGTTGGAGTTGTGAAGTAGGCTCCACTAATATCCTATCAGTTGTCACTTACCCATCCTAGCCAGCAATGGCAATCCCTTGCGATCTTGTGTAGAAACTACGCCATCCCATACGACGTCGCAGTGTTGTCTCGTGATACTAGTAATCAAAAGAACGAAACGGACTATTTTCCAAATGTGCTATTGTCTGCGACCTCAGGACAAAAATTCCTGCCAACATCCACCCTGCACCCACCAGCATATCCCAGTCCTATAACAAGCTTAATTCGGTAAGGACCCTGGCGCCTCTGCTTATCCGTCGGCCGGGTCCCACTATCCGGTAAACCTACTCGGCATTTTATGCTTATAACCTACGGCGCAATCGCAAAAGGGCAATCTTGAATAGGAAAGTGGTAATCGCTCCATCTGCGGCGTGCTGGCACGCGGAGCTGATAGGGACAGGAGGTTTGGCAGAGGGCCCGTTAATCAAAGGGGGGTTACCGTGTTGGGGCTTCCCCGCCAATCACTAACTCCCGCCTTGGCGCAACCCCGGAGCCGAAGTGGGTCTCGAGATGCGTGTTGTCGCCCATGTCGCTGCCGGATGGGAACGAAGCTTGATGCGACTTCAACACCAGGGGTAAGATATCACGATACTTCCTGAATAGGGAGGAGCTTTCAACGTCTTCGATTGAGACCCTAATGAGAAATGCTCACGTCGTGGAACGAATGGGTTTCTCGGCAAACCGGCATCGCGATATCTGCTCACCTGCGATAATGAGAATAGTGGCAATGGAGACAATCACAGACATGCCAAAGCGTGCCGCCCGAGACGTCGACTACATTTTCATCACGAAATGCATATAAAAGACTAGATCAATCACCAAGATAGTCAAACCTTTCCGATCAGCAGCAGCAGCAGCAGCATCAGCATCAGCATCAGCAGCCAAGCAAGAGCCTCAAGCAGCCCAACTTCATTCCTCACTCCCTCGTTTCGTTCCGCTCACCACCCTTCCATCAAGATGAAGTTCTCCCTCTTCCTCGCTGCCACCGCCGCAGGCCTCGTATCCGCCGCCGCAGGCGCCAAGCTCGTCCAGCGCGACTTCTCCCCGGTCGTCCCCCGCTCCGACCGCCGCGCTAGGTTTAGTTCCAAGCCCATCCAGCGCCTCGAGTCCGACGTCTTGTCCCTGGACTCGGCCTCCACGGCGTCCGGCGACAAGAACGTCGAGTACTCGTCCAACTGGGCCGGAGCCGTCAAGATCGGCACTGGTTACAACCACGTCACCGGCACCATCGTCGTCCCGGACGTCAGCGGCTCCCGCGACGCCGCTGCCTCCGCCTGGGTCGGCATCGACGGTGACACCTGCCAGACCGCCATCCTCCAGACCGGTATCTCCTTTTACGCCGACGGCACCTTCGACGCCTGGTATGAGTGGATCCCGGACTACGCCTACAACTTCAACAACTTCGACGTCAGCGTCGGCGACTCCATCCGCATGACCGTCGACGCTTCCTCCAAGACCAAGGGTGTCGCTACTCTGGAGAACCTGACCACCGGCAAGAAGGTCACCCACTCCTTCACCAGCACCCCCTCCACTCTTTGCGAGACCAACGCCGAGTGGATCGTCGAGGCTTTCCAGGAGAACGGCAGCCAGGTTACTCTTGCTGACTTCGGCAGCGTCACCTTCACTGGAGCCTCTGCCTCTGGTTCCTCTGGCTCCACTACCCCTGCTGGTGCCGACATCATCGACATCTCCCCAAACGGCGGTTCCGCCGTCCTTGCTTCTGCCTCCGTCAGCGGCAGCACTGTCACTGTCAAGCACGTTGGCTAAGCAGCTGTCTGCTCTGCTCAACTCAAGGAAATAGCTGCGTAAGCCGACGATGATGTACCGAGACTTCGTAAGATGGACATAAAGGGCTTCGATTCGTTGGATAGGGGTGGTTTAGACCATGCTCGTCAATCTTGGGTATGGTTTTGTGAATGTTCGGTTGGCTGATGATGAGAAACGATGGCAGTAATTGATGAGTTTGCTGGCTAAAGATCCGTGTTCGATGCGTGTACGAATGTGATCGATTGAAAGCTCCCCGCCCCTTCGAATCATGAGCCTAATCAGTCATTCTTAGATGATCGAACACTTGCAGTAACCATGAGTGCTCCTTTCAAATCACTTGCGCCCACGGCGGTCATTGGAGGCAGCTTCCCCTTGAAGCCTTGTCTCTCGGCCTCGTTCCTCTCCTCGGGATCAGCCAGTTGGAAGTCGAACTCACGCAACAGCGTACTAGTGAGCTTGAAAATGTTCGTCTGCGCCAACGCCTTACCGATGCACTGGCGACCCCCTAGACCGAAATGCATTAAGTAACGAGCCCTCTCAGCCGTTTCTTCCTTTTCCCAACGGCTCGGGTCGAAATTCACATGATCGTCGCCCCAGACTCGAGGATTGTGGTGAAATGCGTGGTTGCACACCGCAACGGATGTCTTGTAGCACTCGGTCAGCTTATCACGAGCCCTCGAACAACGTGATTTTTGAAGATTCTTGAGACGCAATATTTGCTTACCCCCGGTTTAATATGACGTCCGGCTACTTCTATCCCCTCCGGGGCCGTCACACGCCGTGCCAAGGGCATGGTGAACACCGGAGATTGGCGAAAGTTCTCTTTGACACACGCTCTCAAAAACGGCAACGTGTTCTCGACTTCCGTCACCGAGTACGCAACTTTGTCGCTATCGAGAGGCTCCAGATTCTGGTCAATCTCCTCGACGCATTTCTGGAGAGAATCGGGGTTATGCAGAAGATTCCAAAAAAGAAGCGTCGTCGTCGCACTCGTCGTGTGCGTTCCTGCGATACTGCGAATTCAGGGTTATTAACACAACCACCCCCTTTCCCTAACAACCTGGAACGCGCTGTACACCACGCCTTTGGAGACTTACATGAATCCAAAAGCCTCAGCTTCGAGATCAATCCGTGCAAGTTTCTCTCCCGTATCAGGATGCCTCGCCAAGATCAAGTTCGTCAGCAGGTCCGTCCTCCCATCGCTCGCCACTTCACCGTCGTCCTTCTCCAGCTCCTCAAGCCGACGCCGAACACACTCAGCCGCCAGCCGCGCACACTTTGCCCGCCCTTCGAATAGAGCCTTTAGGCCCTTGTGAGGGATCATGGGCAACCATTTCTTCAGCGTCTGCGTCATTGCCGGCCACGACCCCATGATGGAGCCGAGTAGGGTGTGGGGAACCACGGGGGGGACGAGGGATTCGTCATCGGACATCTGGACGCCGAAGGATCGACTGAAGGCCAGTTCACCGAGGACGTCGATGACGTAGTAGTGAAGGAGCTTCTTGAGGTCGAATTCTGTCCCCTCGTTGGCGAATTTGGTGATCTTTTCGCGAAGGAGTTTGATGTTGTCGTCGAGATAGTGTTCCATTCCCTTCACGCTCGATAGTGAGAAGCTGTTTGACATGTGGCGGCGGCGAACGGAGTGAAGCTGTGGTGTCTTTGAGTCAGACGATTAGGGTTTGACTGCTGGACATAATCTCACCTCCACGTGTCTCATGCCGAAAACATTCGGGATCTTTGAACCGAAGGCGTCGTAGTATTCCGTCTTGGGCATGCGTCTCCCTCCCTTCTGATACACCAAGGGAATGACCTCTTCAGCGGTGATACTCAGCTTGTCTGGGCCATAGCGAACAAACTCCCCATACTTCTCGTGGAGCTCGGTCAAGGTGTAGGGCTGCTCGAGGGAAAGAAGCTGGTTAACCTGCCACAGATCCGTGATCGAAGCCCAGAAGGGGCCTGGGTAGGCGGCCAGTGGGTGGAGAGTTCTTTGATAGATCACATAGACCACAAATCCTGCGACAATGGCGCCGCAGAATAACCCCGTCAATGATGACGAACCGACGACTGACGTTAACAGTGAGGAGGACATGGTGAGAGTTGAGACGTATGTGATGAGATTAACTCAGGGCAGTCCTGCTTGCCTGGTCAATCGCACATGTGTGCTTTTATCTGAGCATCTCATCTGCCGAACTATGTTTATTACCGGTTATTCCGGCCTGCTGCGTTCGCGATGCGGGGAATGATCGGCGAGATGCGACCACATCCTTGCGGCCCGCGAGCCCAAATTTGGGGTTCGGTTAACCGGCACCAGGTTGACGCGGGGGGTCAACGATATAGATTAAAAACAACAAATAGCTTTGCGCGACGGAGTCGACGATAGAGCAAAGCATGATTACTGACATCTATAGCAGAACTCCGGCATTTCGTCAAGTAGAAGACCCCGAAAGTGCTCAGCTAGTCTTTTCTTTAACTTCTTTAAATTTGATATATGTTTTGAACAGTCGAAACAGACTAGCATGAGCTAGACAGCCTCGCAGCGGAATTACAATCACAACTAGATGCCGGTTAGTCTACAATATCCTCTTATACCAACAGAACACAAACGATGCGCCGCAAAGAGTTTGCGACGACCTAGACGTAGAGATCGCAATTGCAGTCTGAATCTTCACCACAAGCCAACAGTCTACCGCAAGAACACTTAGCCAGACAATACAGCGGGCAAATGAGCAGCAGAGCATGCTATGGGTTCACTGTACACGCTAACATCAATCGCGAATGCTGGGCATGGCATATGCCTCTTCCCTTCCCATCGCCGGATTTTCCAAAGCTACAACCACTCATCTTCCAGAACCGGAAACTCGGCAACACCATCCCCTCAAAGATATCAACTCGCACGTGTGTTGCGTCCAGCCTTCATCGCGCTCGCGACAAGAAAAGCAACATTGCCCCAGCATTACGCATCAAGAAAAATCAGACAAGACTCGGACCCAGTCCGAGGATCATAGGGGGGAAAACGAGACGAAGGCTGTTGTTCTCCTGAACGGACAATCAAACCAATAAAGAAACAAGAAAAAAGTGAAGAAAAGGATTAGATAAAGCTTCAGGCTCCCCCAATGCTATGAGAGAAAGCACCCGCTCAGCCCTATCAGAAGCACGGTCTAAGGGGACCAAAGCTTCGGACACGACGGGTAGGTACATCGCTCAGTGTCAAGTTTCTGACGGCTTTCTTTGACTGTATCCCTTCCGTCCGTGTCCAGGACAGGACAGCTCATCGTGTTCGCACTTTGATCCCCGTATTCGGTTTGTCTGGGAAGGGATTTGCTCCTGTAATCTTAAAGCTTAGCCGCACGCGCAGAGCATGTGCGTGCGCTAAATCAGACGGTGTTTGACCGCAAGTGCGGTGGAAATTAGATTGGCGGCACGAAGCGTCCCGGGCCCGAGGGTGGACATTGAACTGTGTTTCTTTTCAATACGCAATCTGACTCATCACAGCCTAATTTGGTATCTGGTCGTAACGTCCAAACGTGGAAGGAGAAGAGTGGCTTGCAATCAACCAGAGGAATAGCTTCAGGGAGATGTTTTTTTGGTTCGAAACGGATCTGCTTTAATTTGTACAAAGGCAAATAGCTTAAGCTCTATACACAGCGAATCCGGTCTTGCTCAAATAAGCTAGAGTTCAGAGATGCCCCCAATACTCTGTAGACCGTCCATTAAGGTGAGAACATCAGACAGGAAGGGAATACTCAAAAGACAGAAGACAACGATCAACTGACAATAAGGTTAAAGAGTACAGAGAAGCGCACTCAACAGAGATGAGATAAATGTCCATGAAGGTAGTGTTTGCTTAGATGTGATGGTATGGTATACTTGAAGTGAAATGGGAATGAGGTTGTCCTCGGGATGGTATCATCGTGTCTTGTGTGTCTGCCATCGCAGCAACGTGTCCGGGAGTTTTCTCTTGGTTTTTTTTTCCGAGTGCCATTTCTGCGCCGTTCAATCATCCACTTGGTTTTTGAAGAAAAAAAGAAAAAAAGGATAAGCCAGCCAACCTTTCGTCCATTGAATCCTGACCACATACTCAATAAATCGTTGCTCGTTCAAGCGGGTGCAATCTTCACATCCCCCTCGTAGGGTTGAGATTGAGGCAGTCCAGATTCACAATCCTCTTGCCTCTTCTTGCCGAGTCGCTCACACCACTCCTCAGCGCTGACGATGGTTCCGTCGAGAACACCGCTGATTTGAAACATCATGTCAAGACCCTCTTTGGCAAGGACAAGAACGCGGTGAGCCCCTTCACGTCTAGCCTTATCTTCGGCCTCAGCGCCGGTCTTGTCGCCTTGCTGTTGTTCCACAGCGGTAGCATAGCGGAAGCGGTGGGGAAGAGTCGTCAGGTGGCGGCGAACCAAGTTGCGCGCATTCTCGGGAAGAGCGCCGCCGGCGTATTTTGAGACGGTTTGGATGCAGGTCTTTAGAGTCTTCAAAATGTCGCCCTTGAAGTTATCGATTTGGCGGGACAACTCAGCGCGTTTCTCCTGCTCAGCTGCGTCAGCCTGGATGTCCAACATCATGAGATCGCCATCAGCGCTGCTCTCCACTGGCTCCTCTGATTTGCCTGCCAACTCGTACTGTTCAAGTGCAGATTTTAGGCCGTTGATGACACCGCCGAGATGGCCGTTGGCCCACCGCAACAGCCTCAAACAATACTTCAAGCTTCGCAGACTCTCTTCACTCATGGCGACACTGAGGCCGGAGGTAGACATAATAAGACGAGATTGCCATGCTGCGTTGGAAGAGCTGGTTGGCCTCTCGGATTTCTCGCTCTCGGCATAGTCGGGTGACCGGAAATCATCGTAAGCGGGTAGTGTATCAATGGTGCTGGCCCTTGACAGACGACGGTCGTGTTTGAACACGTATGGGTCTCGAGGGGAATCGACATCAGGCATGACATTTGTTTGCGAATCGGCCATGAGTCTGGCCAAGTCTTCTCCCGTGTCGACCTTGCGGCGTTTGTGAGACCCTCCATCTGCAGCCTCCAAATCAGTGGACTGATGACGTCGACCGGCGCCCAAGAACCATCGAACACCACCTTCCACGCCTGTTTTCCGTCCAACAGTACCAACGGTGTTGGCAATTGGAGTCAGGTATCCCTCCACGTACTCAGCGCTCGATTTGAAGCGGGGAGAGAAGTTCTTCGAGTTGTTGTAGGCAGATGTCGCACCCTCAATGGTGTTGGCGATGAGAGGGTGAGAAGTGGTCAGGAGCGAGAGCAAGGGCTCCTCGGCGCAGCTTGATGATTTCGCTTGCGGATTCGACGTGATGGAGACTGCCGGAGAGCCTCTTGAGAGGGGAGTGTGACGGGCTGGTGGCGAATTAATGAAGTCTATCTCGCCGGGTTAGTTAAACGGATGTCCTACAAGATCAAGAAGGCAATGAATTCCATACCGGCTCGCAGGTCACCAAGAGCTTCGGCGGCCATTCGTACATCGGGGTCGTCGAGACTGACACTGGCGGCTCTTCCTTCATAGTATCGGTCTGGCGATGCGGCGCTCATGGCGCTATTGCTGTTTACGTCGAGGTCCATTCTCGCAGGAGAATCGACAGGCTGAGCATGACTGGGGGTGTAATATGTGGTGAAGGGGTTGAGGCTCGGCCACTGGGTGAGGGGGGTTGTTGTCGAGGCTCGTGTCAGAGCAGGCGGGGGTTGTTGAGTTTGAGGTTGCGGATGGTGTTGGTGACGGTGTTGTTGATCGGTCGGTTGCGACGTTGGTGGTGGTGGAGGAGCAAAGCGCGGGGGCGGAGGGCCGGTTACAGAAGACAGAGATGGCAAGGTGTGAAGGACGTTGTCATTGTATTTGGCGGCGGGAAGGATGGGTGCAAGCTCGGTAGTCGGGGCGTCGGGAAACCTCAACAAGTTGGGATCGTGGGACTGGGCATGCGCATAGCTCGGAGGAGCAAATGTTGGCAGTTGGGACGAGATGTGTGTCGGGTCGAAGCGAGCGTGCGGCAGGATGTGCTTGGCCTTGGATGACGCCGACGACGATGGAGCAGTGGACGAGGACAAAGTGTTATTAGTCGAAGCAGTCCCGGCAGCAGGATTGGTGGTCGAAGCGGGAGGAGGAACAGAAGTAGTGTGAGCGTGAGGATGGGAGTGTGACTTTGTGGTGGGAGTAGCGACGGAGGAAGATGGCGGCAGCTGGCGGTCGCCAGACTCAGGCCCGTGCAGCATGTGATTTTGGCTCATGCTCTGGCTCATGCTCAGGTCCATTTCGCAAAGTATATTCAGACGGCGCGTCGAATCTTTTTGCGGGGAGGGGGGTCGATGCAAGAACTCTGGCTAGCAGCCGCTTGCTTGCTGTTGCTGCGTGCTGCTGCTCAAGTTCCGCCAGTAATGCGATCCCAGGAGTTCCCAGTCGAGGCGGTAGGTAACGGAGGATGCAAAGTCGACGAGGAGGACCAGGAGCGCGGGTGTCTCAGCAGTCAACTCTGGACTGGCATGAGTGGAGATATGACTTGCCCGGCGCCGTTTGGTTTGATTGAGATAACTGAGGAATTTTTTTCCTAGTCTTTTTTTGTATTGCCGGCGTCCCTTTTTCTGGATTTTTCCCTTCTGATTGTGGTTATGCAATGGTGGTGACTGCTGGTTAGGTTGCGACGTGCGTGCAGCGAGGTTGGAGCTCAGGCTCTTTGGCTCAGACTCGCTTCGGGAGGGCGCGAGTGCAGACCGCGCGGGACGGGTCACACTGGCAGCGAGGGAGAGCAGAAGGGGCGAGAGAGGCTGCTGGCGGCGCAAGTGAGGTTGATGTAGTACGGTTTGGGCTAAAGTGGCGAAAGAAAAGACAGACGACGGATGGATGGTTCGGAATGGTGGTGGTGGGAGGATGAGTCCGTCCGCCGAGTAGCGCCAGATGCTTGGAGAACACAGTACTGTGTACGAGTCTTACTGCTAGTTTTGTTTGGTGTTGGTTTAGAGGTGGTGGTTGGTGTTGATTTCCTGCTGTCCGCCTCCCTCAGCTCCTTAGATGGGACGGGATGGGATGGACAAGTATGTGCGTCCGAGTCTGGTGTCTAGCGTCTGGTGTACTTCATATGGTGTCTTGTATCTTGCGTCTTGCTGGGTGGTGTGCGCGCGGGCGGAAAACAAGGTACTGTCCGCCCCAGTGCGGGCCTGACGATGTGGAAGTGAGAGGGAGGGACGGATGACGGGTTGACTTGTTGATGTGATTGATGATGGTAGATACTGAGCCCCCGGGCAAGGTGACGGGGGTAAGAGGGGGGCCAAGGGCAGTACGACAAACCAGGCTTGCGGAAAAGCGATATAGCGACGGTGATGGCGGTAGTCCATGGATGCGAATAACCACCTCAGGGCTGAGGCAATCGAAAGCAAGGAGGTAGGCGCGATCGCGAAGGCAGGCGAGGTACGTAGATAGGTGCCTTTCTCACTAATCACTATCGTACATTCCCTAGGTGCCCTGCCCTGGGTAGGTACCTTTAAGTTAAGGTAATCATGAATGGCCTCGTGCCTGCCCCAGCTGGGCTAAATATGGTACTTCCACTCACATGCATCCCAAGCGGGGTCACCAGGTACCCGGTGGTCTTTAGGTCCTGAGGCTCTAGATGATGGAACTGCTACCGAATATCCCGTCACATCCGTGTTTGCTTCTGATAGACTGCCTGTCGTGGACGTACGGTGCCTCGCTTCGCTTCGCTTCGGAAAACCTGCGACTCAGATTCACCGTGCTGAGGTCCTTGATCAACTTCAATCACTACCTTACCTGAGGTAAGACGACGGCACGCTGACAGAACCCGTTAGCCGTGATACTCGGGCTATGATCCGTTCCATTATGCTTTCCACCCAGTTCATTAATACGAGAGGACTGCAGCCGCATGGAACCAGTACTGCTGCTATCTAAGGAAGGTAATTATCTGTCGTCGTCGGTGACATTCTGATGTTATTCTGCCCGCCCGAATCTCGTCTGCCCAAAGGGGGGGGATAACATTCCCCAAGAACCCAGACTGCAACTTCAGAGACTTCAGCGCCGACCAGATCGTCTTTCATATGTCCACATTCCAGGGCTGACAGCCTCCAAGTGACGGTGATGGGGTCCTCGTTTCTCTTAAGACAAGCAGGACGTACACCCCCCCGGAGATCCAATCATCAGCGAACGGTACGTCCACGTTCCACTTTCTAGGCAGGTCAGCCGCCCTCCCACCTGCAGCAGTCTTGCGTTTGTCTGCGTCGCAGCCGTGCGTGCGTGAGGCCTCAGCAGGTAAGGTAGTGAGTGTCGTGCGGATACTACGGTGTTGAGTGTGCCCAAGCGACACCAGCCCATCTCGCTGGGAGGCTGCAGGGTCCGAGGCACTGTCCGCGGTTGATGGACGCTGAATCGGAGACATGGGCATGTATTTCTTTGCTGGTCCTCTATTGCGTATCGCATTGTCACTCGCCCGAGCAAAAAAATTAGCCGACGATCACCACCACCGAAACGACAACGGGCTGGGATTCGGTTACATTTCCGTCAGAAACAGGAACAGACACGACAGCTATTTCAGCGGAAAACAATAAGGGGGGAGGAGAGTTTCGCAAACGACATCGGCAAAAAGTCTCACGATGCGCCGCTGGCCTGACATCTGCAGACCGCATCTTTGTGCGCCAGACTGGCCGTCCACATGGGGGGGGGAAAAAAAAAAAAAAAAAAAAGAACAGCTTTCCCCTTCAGTTTACTTCACAGTAAAAATGGACATAGTGTAGTCTTCGAATAATCATGATGCCTATTTGCTAATGCTGCTAATGCTGCTGATCGCCTGAATCCTTCTGCGAGCCCGACCAGTAATATTTCTCACACTCACCCCCAAGGGATCGCAGACGGCATCAAGGAAGGGCCTAGTTCCCAGGGGGGGATGAGGAGATCAGGACCAGAGTTGGGGAAGCACGTGTCAGACTTTTTGGGGACCGTCATCACATGCATCCAAGTGGACGGACGGGATGAACAACCAAGTTACCTAAACAAGTGCATAGTTGGAGATGTTAGTATAACCATACTCCCCACCACTTACGCACTAACACCTTGTCCTCCAGAAGGCACCAACGGTCGCTCAGCCGGCATTCGGCCCCAGGCACAAACACACTCGTGGATGGCCAGCGCATCCTGTCATTGGTCCAGATTTCGCTTTCGCCTACGTCACCCGGAGCACGGACTCTGTTTTTCCATGTGATAACGAAAGAGAATTTAGAAAAAAAAAAACAAGAGACGGAACAGCTAGCGAAAAAGTCGGGTCACCCTCGCAACGTTGAGACTAGGAGACGGACGGTCTGACCCTTTTCCCCCCCCCCTTTCCCCCCAAGCTATGTCCATCCCTAATCGTATCCAAAGTTCCTTTTTGCTCCCTATCCCCAGTCTGTCTTCGTCAACTCTCTGATGCCGGGTAATCCCATCCTTCTCGCCTCCGAGTAGCGACAGTCCCCGATACCGACTCCGGAACGTGAAAAACACCCAAAATCACGTGCTACACATGTCAAGTTGGAGAAACGTAGTCGGTGACGGAGGGGGCCATGTGACCATCAAATGGCTATGCAATTTTCACATGATCCGCCCAAGGGTCTAGGGTGTTCCCACTTCAACTTCCCGGTGCTGTCCAACACACCCTCGACTTTCCATGGATTTTCCATGCCGCTGTCTCTTATCAACACCTCCGTCGTCTTCCGTCTTCCGCCCTGGTTTTGCCGTCCGCCACTTTGCCTGCTTTGGGAAACGAAAGATATCCAGACGAGAGATAGAAGCGATGCTCTCTACACACAAGCACATGCATATTCGTCCACGAGATGGACAGGATACATCGCGATGCCGCCAGCCATTGGCAACCGTACCTTACCTAGAGGAGCCATCAATAGACTCAGACCACGGAACTCGGAGGTCGGAGAACAATCCTGCCAAGTCTCGTTGCGTTTGGAAAAATCACGTTTCCTCTCGATTCCCTCTGCGAAGGCAAAGTTGCAGGGCTGGCACGACTCAGACGCACCTGCTACCCGCTATTCCTGACTAGTTTTCCGGCACGATTTTTGGCCATGTGATGCCATCTCAATCTCAGACCCGAACAAGTGGATCGGCCGCGTTTCCCATCCAAGTCACGAGCATCTAACTTGCCCGTCATTCCCGATGTTCGATTTTTCACGAGATAAACTCGCAGCTCAGCTCGACGCCGGCCGGACTCTAAAGCCCATCCATACTAAGGCACCTTACACAACAGTAGTCCGGCATCTTAGATCTGCCAAAGGGCCGGGCGCTCGCCCATCGCAACCTTCCCCTTGCCTTGCGGCTGTCAGGTGGACACTGCATGAGGTTCTTCCTGTTTCCTCTACAGGGCCAGCCGCCCAAAACCTCAAGTAGGACCCCTTTCCTCTAGCTCCAAACCCGGCCGTGGTAGGCAAGGGCGCCGGTTAGCGGGCAGGCCGATTTCAGCTCGTGAACCTGACCTGAACCTGAGCCTCGGCGTCGGCGTGAGGAACTGGCCCAACATTCCATGCATGGAAGCACACCTGTCTTGTGACAGCGATGGCCGACAAATATGTGCAACAGTCGATTGGCGGCGAATCGTGGCGAATCGAACGACGGCATAACGAATACGAAAAAAAAAGAATACGAAGGTAAGATAAGCGTAGTATGTTCGGCCCCTCTGACGCCGCCCAAGCAACAGAAGCATTTGTCTCTCGGGCAGCTCTTATGGAACCATTTAATTCTTCTACGCGTCTCGAAATCGCAGTTATCACATCAACGACGACACTTATGGTATCCAGCAGAATGCCAGTCCAAATGTGGTTTGAATAATGCGCTGCACTGTCTAATGGACGCGGTGAAGAGGAAAAGAAAAAGTCAAATCATCGTGCAAATTTCGGCGGCATGTAGGTCAGCCGTTG
Source organism: Colletotrichum ledebouriae (assembly GCA_036785755.1). Lineage (NCBI taxonomy): Eukaryota > Fungi > Ascomycota > Sordariomycetes > Glomerellales > Glomerellaceae > Colletotrichum > Colletotrichum ledebouriae. Next base: position 14,854 of record JAVHLU010000554.1, on the reverse strand, counting down.
CCCCACATCTGCGGTCAAATCACGTGCGCTCTCACTCAAGCCGCTTTCACTCCCTGCTGCGCTGCTATGATTACATAAGTTAAGGTAAACCAGATAAGCACCAGCCACACCTGCCAGAATGACGCCACTTCCAAGACGTAAGGTAGGTAAGGCTGTTATTGGATGGCCCGTGCGTATAGACCTTCCAGGAGACATCGTGGTTTCAATATCGCCAGCTGCTTGCGCGCGGTCATCACCACACGACCCGCGAGTTAATGACACCTTACGAACCACGGGCATTCCAACATTCTGACTCTTTCCTGAGCTGTCCCGTCTCACGAACTGAATGATACGAGACTTTTTTCTGCCGTAATTCGTCTGGCCAGCGCGCCAATTGACTTCCACCGCCTCTAATCTGCGCGACTGCCCCTCGATCTATCCCCCGCCTTGGCAACGCATCTACCATGGCTTCCGCCGTTTTTTTCCTCGATTTAAAGGGCAAGGTGAGTGTTTAAAGCTGCGAAGATGGATACGGGGACGGAACATGCTGATGATCGCCCGCGACAGACCCTCCTTGCCCGAAACTACCGTGGTGACATTCCCATGTCTGCCGTCGAGCAGTTCCCCGTCCTCCTCAGCGAAGCCGAAGAAGAATCATCCGCCGTGCCACCATGCTTCTCCCACGAGGGTATCAACGTGCGTACAATCAAGTAGTCTGACACAGCTCCGACGCAACCCTCAACTGACCGACCGGCCCTGGCAGTACCTCTACATCCGTCACAATAACCTGTACCTCCTAGCCCTGACGAAACGAAATACCAACGCCGCCGAGATCCTCCTCTTCCTCCACAAGATCGTCGAAGTCTTTACAGAATATTTCAAAGCCCTCGAGGAAGAGTCCATCCGCGACAACTTCGTCATCATCTACGAGCTCCTCGACGAGATGATGGACTTCGGCTACCCCCAGACCACCGAATCCAAGATCCTGCAGGAGTACATCACGCAGGAGTCGCACAAGCTCGAGATCCAGGCCCGCCCGCCCATCGCCGTCACAAACGCCGTGTCCTGGCGTTCCGAGGGCATTCGCTACCGCAAGAACGAGGTCTTCCTCGACGTCGTCGAGAGCCTCAACCTCCTCGTCAGCGCAAACGGCAACGTCCTGCGCTCCGAGATCCTCGGCGCCATCAAGATGAAGTGCTATCTTTCCGGCATGCCCGAGCTGCGCCTCGGCCTCAACGACAAGGTCATGTTCGAGACAACGGGCCGCACCACCCGCGGCAAGGCCATCGAGATGGAGGACGTCAAGTTCCACCAGTGCGTGCGCCTCTCGCGCTTCGAGAACGACAGGACAATCTCCTTTATCCCCCCCGACGGCGAATTCGAGCTCATGAGCTACCGTCTCAACACCCAAGTCAAGCCCCTCATCTGGGTCGAGTGCGTGGTCGAGAGCCACAGCGGGTCCCGCATCGAGTACATGCTCAAGGCCAAGGCCCAGTTCAAGCGGAGGAGTACGGCCAACAACGTTGAGATCATCGTCCCCGTCCCCGACGACGCCGACACCCCGCGCTTCAGGACCAACATCGGCGCTGTTCACTACGCCCCCGAGCAGAGCGCCATCGTATGGAAGATTAAGCAGTTTGGCGGCAACAAGGAGTTCTTGATGAGGGCGGAGCTGGGTCTGCCGTCTGTCAGGGGCGACGACGAGCACGGCGGCGGTATGACTGGTGGTTTTGGTGGCAGTATGGGTGGTGTTGGCGCGCCGGGCAAGGGTGCCAAGAGGCCGATCCAGGTCAAGTTTGAGATCCCCTATTTCACGACAAGTGGTATCCAGGTGCGGTACCTCAAGATTACAGAGCCAAAGGTAAGGCAGCCTTGACCCAAACACTCACTTTTTCCCGGGTGGGAGACTGACCATTGACAGCTGCAATACCCCTCGTTGCCGTGGGTTAGATACATCACCCAATCAGGAGACATAGCCATGAGACTGCCCGACGCAGTGTAAAGGCGCCGCGTCGGTTTTGTTGTTTTGCGATTTGGAAAAGAGGTTACATTCACATAGCCAGGGCTGTATTACTGAGCGAAAAAGGCGGCGGGCTGAGGTCACACATCTTCGATTGCTGGGCGACGGTAGACATGTCGAAGGCTCACGCGAGGACCTCTGAGATGTAGTGGGCGCCAATGGACCTAGAGTCGATAGACAGGAGGGGTGCACGATATTGGAGGAATGAGACATGCCAAGTTTTCAAACGATCGTAGGGGCCAAATGGTATCACTGGGCCTCCGAAAGACACTCGAAGCTTAACACCACGTCGTCGTGGTGCACTCAAGCTGCATCAAACGCCCCACCAAAATGGAAATATCACGAGTCATCATGCCAGAAAGTCCTTGGACCAGGATATCGTCACGCCGCGCTTAAACGAATGCCCCATGCCCAACTCTCCCACGAATAAATGCCCCTTGCCAGGAGAACACCGCCCTTTGCTTGCGATGAGAACATCCTGTGGCATGGAATGCAGCGAAACCCTTGCTGTGAAATATAATACTGTCAATCAATGATGACTTTCCCGCTCTCCTCAAAGTCGATGATCGTATCGACGGTCGATCCATAAGTGTTTTGATATGAATCACAGCAGATCTGGACCATGACTCCCCGCGGCGGACCTTTGGAGTCGGGTTCTTTTCAACGATCCCCCTCCACGATCAGCATTGTCGTCGGACAAGAAAGAAGAGTCGGTGCTGCTCACCCGCGCCGCCGGACCGACGGCCGCCACACCAGCGGTTATTCCTCCAGAGACCATCCCTGAAGACGTCGTCGGCGTGGCCCCGTTTCCTGCTCAGAGCCATGAGCCCGATGATTATGCCCAGAGGGCCGCCGAGGCCTTTCGACTGGGGAGCTCCCCCATGCGGCGTCGCGTACGTCTCTGGCAGGAGGCCGGGAATCCAAGACGGGTGCTTGCCGGCGACGTATCTCTCCGAACCGCAAATGTGCGTGACTCCGTGCTCCTGGGCGTCGTGTCTGAACTCCAGCTGGTTCCACTTGTGCTCGACATTCATCTCCTCGACGGCGGAGGAATCGGCATTCGTCCAGATGCAAGGGAGGAACCGCCAGCAGTTGAACACGCTGTAGGTGCTATGCATCTCCATCTCCTCTTCAACCAGGGTCGGTTGGCCTTGCTCGTCTGGCACCTGATACTTGATGTTGATTGAGCCCGGCAGTCCCTGCTCTGGCCGCGACCAGACGTAGCCGGGGGCAGGGCTGACGATGCCGTTCTCGTATCGCCACACTTGGCCCTTGATCTCGTCATAGTAGCCCGCCGAAGTGTCTGGCGGCAGGGGGTTGCCGAAGCGATCGGAACGCGGACTGAAGCCGTTCTCGTCATCGTAGATGGAGAACTCATTGACGACGAAAAGAAAGCTGAGGCCATTGGTCACAGGCGTTGCTTGTGCTTGCTTGCTGCCGCCGTCCTTCGGCTTCGACCGCTTCTCGCTCTTCCTGCCCTGTCTAGGATGGCTCCGCTGCCTTTGCGTGAACGGAGAACTCTGATATGCGTAGCAATTCACGTACCGTGGCATGTCCGAAGAACGACATCGTTAGGTTCTCGTGGGTTCTTGGGCGACGGTGTCAGATAACATTGAAAGGGTGTGCACCCTGGGGAATGGCGTTTAGCCGCAAAACTGTCGCGACTGTCGCGCGAGTTTTTGAATGATCTGATCAGAAATGACAGAGATACAGACGCCTCATGTGTAGCATCCGTTTGGGCTGGTCTGGCATCAGGACGACGTCGAGTCTGCCCAAAGTAGTGGCCTGACGTTGCCGGTCCAGGAGAGCCTCAACGACGTGGCTCTCTTGCGCTTCCCACGGCAGGGCGTCCCATTGGAGGCTTGTGTCACATCGCGGAGTGCCCGAGCCCAATTCTTCAACACCCAAACCATGATGATGTGCCTTTTCTGCATAAGATCAACACTGGATTTCAGGATCTGTTCAGGGGTCCCAATGAGGGCGGAGGCGGTGGCCCCGTGGTCACATGTCGTTTGGCCTGCATGCGGCCACGTTTTGCTGGTGAAGAATGACTGCATGAAGCTCCATAGCGGCATCGATGGCATTCCGGAGTTGAGGATGGAGTTTCCGGCATTGGGTTGACGATGACATTGCAAGGCGGCTCTTGCTGTCCTAATGCCGTCGCAACCCAACGAATGACAACGCAGCGATAATGCCGTCGATAGCTGCCACTTCTACATGATGGATGCCCACAAGTACGGCATAGCTATCGTTATCGGGTAGGAACCCGGGTGCGAAACCTTCACGTCTGCCTGCGAGTACGTCGTCATGTTTGAGTGCTTGCAGGAACTTGGCTTAGCCGATGGGGAGATGCTGGCTTCCAGGGTGAGTGAGCGTGAGTGTGGGGTCCTGCTTTCTTGCGACTGAAGTAGAGGATGACTGGCATGAAAGCCGGTCAACTGGTGAAAACCAGTGAAAACCAGCCCACATGCTTAAGCTGCGTTGAGCCGACTTGTCAAACAGCTGCTATGGCGCGGCGTTCTCAGCAGCTCGGGATCCAGGCCTTCCCTGATTTCTAGTCGTTGAAGCAAGGCTGGAAGCGCAGAGAAAGCGTGCTCGGGGACTTGCGTGGATTGATAGAAGGCAGACTGCAACATTCTGGCTATAAGTGAGTCAAATGTCAGGCTCGACAGCCAACGTCCCACTGAGACGTCCAATGAAGTTACCGGCCGAAGGTACTCTTCATTCGAGAGAGTTGAGAAGCCATACAATCCGCAGACGGGCCCGATGACGCTGCACAAGCAATTGGTAAGCTCGTGTGACGCTCCCCCACGCCGGAATAACTGCAAGTGGGAGATCAGGAGCTCGGGCTTCATCGCCAGATTATGAAGCCTAACCACCTTCGGCTGAATATTACGCTGAGTGACCCCATGTCTGAATAGATTGAGTGTGCCAGAACTTCCTCGGCAGCAGATCGACGTATAAGCGAAAAGCATGGCTGCTATTCCATTGGGGGTAAAGTGGGTTGGTGTAGATTAGCTTCGGCTCGGAAAAGTCAGTCCTACCAGGTACCACATGCGAACAACCCTACATCACTGGTCTTCCGAGTGTATACTTGACGCTCTTGACCTCATCTTGAACCCGACAGAACGGCACGAAATGATATTTTGAAAAGCCCCGCCTGGTCGTTGTTCTGTGGATACAGCGGTTTATAAGTGAAGAACACAACGAGCAAGATAGCGGTGTCATTGTTGGGAGGCTCGACAACTGCATCCTGTCTTGGTCAGGCCGTGTTGCTTGACGGTCTACAGAAGCGCCGGGCATCAGTTTCAGCATGAGCTCGCCGATAACAGCAGATTCCATGGCGGCCAATGGGAAAAATATATTGTGTTTCCGGGCGTCGCGAATGCTTCCGGAGGCCTCTCCGCTTTTCTCACAGACCTCGGACGAAATTGACAGGTCATGATTCAATGCATGACGTGACGTGATGAGGAGACCGGTGAGTGCTGGCGTGTTAAGGCATGGAGCGGGAAAAGCTCCGAAGACTTGCTTCTCGCTCTTCGTTGGTGGCACCGGCCTGCAGTCGGTTGACAGGCTGATCACCAGGACTAATGGAGGACAAGGTCCAACGCTTGGTTTAGAGGGAAGCGATGCGGGGTTCGTCAGGGCTTGGTCGACGAGATGGTGCATTTTTGGGTGCCAAAAAGAGGTGCCAACACACCCAGAGCCAACACGACGTGGGAGCACCTGGCTGGGACACAACGCGGCTTCTGTCGTGGTGTAACTGTAGGAATGTCGTGTGAAATCAAAGGCTCCAAGGATTGGCCAGACGAGGACGAGTAACTCCGTTGGTATCGTCAAGATTCAAGTGTTGTTGCAAAAACAGAGGGAACGGCTGATTGAGGAGCGGGACATTACGCTTTGCGTTGGTTGTTGGCGTGACGTTGACTTTGGCAGTGTTCGGGGGCGTTCAGCGTTGTTCGGAACTTCGGCTCTCGACCAGGAGGTGGGCCGTTCACACCATCTCCAGCCTGGTTTATTGACTTCAATGTCCGTCATTTGTACGTATCTCGATGCCCCTTTTGGCAGAGATGACTTCTTTTTTTTGAGTAGCTTCTACCCTTTCTTACGCAGTCCTTGCCTTCTTGGCTGATCTCTCGGCCTCCTCTCCAGCATCCGCGGCTTCTGCTGATCCAGCAAACACAAGGGCTTCTTTCAACAGCCGCTTCTCACCCAGCCGAACCTCGACCGCCATCTTCTGTCGTGATGTCATGTTTCCAGCTGCCAGCAGAGCTTCGTCCTCCTGAATTGACGTGGGGTATTGTGCCAAGACCTTTTGCAGAGTGGAAACGATGACGGCCCGGAACACCTCATCTCTCTTACGCTTGTCAGGGATTAGGTCAGCCTTGATTTTCTTGATAGCCTTTAGGACGGATTTAAGCTGCTCTTCCAGCTCTTCGGAGATCTCGCGGACGACTGCGGCAGCCCTCAGCTGGCCTTCCGAGTCAGGTTCGCCAGTCTCGCGCTCGAGGACAAAAACGTCCTCAAGGTCTTCGGGGTCGACCTGTTCTGCCTACTCTGGTGTCAGCATGCGTCTGGCTCAACGAGGATGATGAACCTACCACTTGCTTCCAGACGTCATCCGTGAGCTTCAGCTGCTCTGTGACGCTGGCTTGTACAAGATCCCACGGAAGTTCGACCACATCATACCGCGAGTGCTTGGGGGTGACGTAGCCGTATCTCCTGAGAAGTTCCGAGTTCGGATGGGGACCGTAGTAGTTAAGAATCTCCTCTCCGGTGCCGACGGGCCGTAGCGCAGTGACCGTCAGCTCCTCATCTCCGTGATTGACATGGGCCTAGGGAACCGTTAGCTCTTATTTACCTCTCGCCTCTCGCATCCGTCACAGGCTCTCACGTTGAACTCAGCATCTGCATTCAGAATATCAGCCATGGGGACCATGCCCAACATGGTCTTGCCTTCACGGTCCTCAATCCACTCGTCGTCTTCATCTTGTTCCGGCTCCTCGTCATTCTCAAGATCAAACGCGTACGCCATGATGATGCTTCCCATGCGATGGGCCAGCTTTAGCAAGTCTGCCTCCTCCAGCGGCGAAGTGCCTTCGGGGTAGAAAACGCTCGGGTTGGCAGAAATAACCGAAAGAATCCGAGAACGGAACATCTCGTCGGCATCGTCCTTTCCAATCTTCGAGAGTACTGCGCTTCCCTTCAGATACTCAAGCTCGGACTGCTCCCAAAACATGAGGGTGTCGAACTTTTCGGGAAGGACCTCGAAGTACGGCTTCCACGGCGAGGAAGAGCCCTGAAGGTACTCATAGATCATGACCAGGATCAGGGAGCCCCAGGAATCTAGGGGCTCATTCTCCATGTCCTCGTCGTCGCCATCACTCCCGGTGAAGACTTGTGGGATCTTGTTGGGGAGCTCGGATGTCTCAACGTTGATGATGCTTTTCCTCGGGATGGTGAAGAGAGTGGTCTCGGCCGGAATGTCCTTCTTGGCAACTGGTGAGAGGTCAGCATTATAGAAAGATAACTCGAAAAGCGCAGATGAGCCCACTTATTCCTCTTCCGGCGTTCTGGCCTCTCAAGTCGACGATCTCGATGTCGTCGTGAAAGGAAGCGCCGGGCAGAGACTTGAACCAAGCCAGGAAGCTTTGTGACTTGGCCTGGAATTCGTCATCCATGGTATCGCTATGTGAGCCAATTGCAGACACTACGATGGTTCGACAAGTCAGTTAAGATAACAGGTTGAAACCGATGAGTTACAGTCGGACAATTGTGTTATCCGTGATTGCCTTGTGAGTCCCAATTTTTTCCTGCCGGTGCACACTGTGCGAAGAAATAAGGTATTTAGCGATTATCACTGTGTATGAACCCACTGCCAGTTCACCTCCTCCCGCTGTTGAGCTCACCTTACCCACAGGACCCACACTTGCATTCACCATCCGTGTACCTGATTGTGCACACAATACTGAACTGGGCGCAAATTCATCCCGAAGTGTGCCTTTAAATCATTCCTGAGTTTGCTGATGGCTAGTGTTTTTACTCTTCAAAGTTCAGGGCCTACTGGTTGCAAGAATCTCGGCTGTATTTCTCTCTGTCTGGACGGTGTCAACAGAGATTAAGTGACCATTGACTGCACTAGTAACGGCATCGGATCCTCTGTTCTGCTTCGGATGCAGAACGAAAAATTACTTGGCTTTCAATAATTACACTTGGGTTAAATTCTCTATCAATACATACCTACCTTAGCTCGGTTTGGTGACTTTGAACTTGAACAACACGAAGGAACCTATCGCCATCGAATGCCGCCCCTCACTTTCCTGCAGATTTACTTGAACGATCTTTAGGTAACTCTGCCTAAGTCTATGAAGTTCCGCAAGCATTCAACTCTGACAGCAGGGACTGACTAGTTCCTCAGGATCGATCTTGCTAATACGATCTTGGTTCAAGTAGCAGTTACGAAAGCCTGGTTGTTCCGCTAAATTACAGCTGGGGTATTGCGCCGCCTCAGTATTTGCACCCGGGAAAAGCAGAAATAGCCGACTTTGAGATAAGCTGTGTCTGCATTTCCACACCAAGGTATATAATGTGAAAGAAGCTACGTGAAGTCTCGCAAACCGGCGTAAAGAAGTAATATTGCGGGAGAAAAGCATGCGGTAACTTTGAATCATTAAGAAAATTGAACTACTTGTCATTAACTAAAGCTTACAAACACGTTTCACGTGCTGCAGAACTGCGACCTCGAGTTTTATCAGCGTGGGGTTAGTAACTCGCCACTTTTGTTGATAAATAGAGGCAGTCGATAGTATTAAGGATAGGATATATCACGAACTGATGCTTACAGCCCGTAAACCGCCTGCAAATTCATGACTGAGCTTTCTGTTCCTCTGCTTACGTAATGTAATCATGGCCACCAACAGAAGCGCCAAACGATGGATTTCCGGTTTCAGCCAGGGTGCGTACGTACCGTATCCGGTTTTAGTCCGAGGCTCTACTTCGTGGTTGGCCAATATTGGCCACATCACACGAGGCGCGACGTCTTTGCTCGTCTGAGAGTCAATGGTCACGAATTGGGCGTCTTCACCAACTTTCTTTGGATCGCGGTACTTCGGCCGTGAGAAATGTAGAAGAGATGGTTGCAAAGGATAGGCATGGTCGATTCAAAAATGATGCAGCCGTGACTGCGGAAGAGATAGTTTTCTATATGCCGACCAAGCAGGCCTATCATATCATTCCGGCAAAGCTTGGGTTGTATGCGGAGGAGGTGCTGTTCGTGGCGGGACGTAATGGGATGTTGACGGCGCTACGAAGGCAGGATTCAAGGTAGTCTGGCACAACAACGTTGGCCTGCCGAAAAAGGAACAGGCGCAACCGCTTAGGGAGAGTCCAACTTTGGACGACGCGCTGAAGGACTTCTTGTGTTGAGTGGTCCCTAAGTCTCAGTCTAATGATGTCGCATAAGGCGCTGTAAGCTTTGCCACAATACCGGGGAAATGTTTGGGTGATTTCCAGCTTGACTTAAACGGCATGTCACATTCATCTGACAGAAACAAGTAAATAGATTCAAGGTTGTGCTTATCTTTCTGCTTGAAGCTTTCTATATGAAAGGCTGGAAGCTCAAAGAATGGAGAAGTTGTCACTTGATCGTGGGATGCTTTATAGTAATTCACATACATAAGCTTCATGCGGTGAGAACACGAGGAAGGTCACCCATAGGAGAGTAATCAAATAAATTCGAATCAAAAGATATTGTTCAAGCATGATATCTGAAGGCAGACGAATCGCAATGATTTAAATGATTCAATGAGAGTGAAGGATACAGCCTATGCCAAGGTATTGCTTGCAGGGACAAGCAGAAAGCGGATTGAGAAGCAGTTTGTACACCGAAGTTCAGAAGACCTTGGAATAATTCAGTGACGGGTATCTCTCTTTTCATATGGCATCAAATGACACTTTGATTGTGCCTAGAGTGGCGTTGATCTTACGTGGTCTGTCCATGAACGTCGCCCTCGCCCGGCAGCATAAAGACTTCCATCGCATCTGGAGCCATGTTGAACATACTTTGAAAGATACGAACAGTGTGAAAACTTCGAAAACACCCTCCTATACTTCAGCTAGAGTGGGAATCCGGAGTTCAAAGCGAATGCCATGCTTGGCAACCACTGGTACGAAACGCAGCCATCCAGTGATATTCCCAGAATTCTGTCGGCTTTAGTACTGGTGTCCTCCTGAAAAGCTGAGGAATGAGCGAGCTTTCGTATGGTTATGGTCTCGGCTGCATGGAGACTTGACATGGCTCTGCAGAATGCATCATGTGTCTGATATCACACCCCCAGTATCCTTAACACTAACCCAGACTCGGTATTCACTTCATGTACGAGGATTACAAAGGACTCACTAATGCGGAGTCTGCATATATCCTGAGAAGTCGGTCAAGGGCGGGATGGACTATGATGGGCGGCTTGAAACCCCAGTGGTTATCTAATTCACGTACAGCACATCAAGATTTGTTCCCTTCGCTGGGGCTCAGCAACCATGACGACCGAAAGTATATGCGTGGAACTTGTTCACAAAAGGCTGCATGAAAGTGTGTGCCCTGCTTTGCATCTCCCATGTGTTGATGGTCTGTCGAGACCACAGGGGGGTTAGGCACTAGATCGTTTGACAGCCAACCAGTCGACCATATTCGGTGGCGCTGTTATCCAGAGTCTAGTAAATATTGGCCAAGCTTTGATCGATGAAGCAGGTGAGTAATAATACAACAGACCTCTCCATACTGCACCGGAAAGCGCACCGAAAGCGAACCGTGGCTTTGAGCTATCAGTCCGAGAAGGTCATCGAAATCAATATACACATACTAACAAAGATAAGATATCCAGGATTTCGGCAGTTCGGTTGATGAGCTAAAAGCTCGTCGAAGAGCATTAGAATCCTTGATAGCCGAGGGAAGAAGTCTAGTTCGCTGCGTCTACTATGATGGAGAGGCAGAGACCCATGCGAGCACCTACGAATCAATCATGACCGACTTCACCTCACCTGGAGAAAGAGCTCCAAGCTTGCATGAGGTTCTCAAAACCGATATCGGCAAGCTCCCAAGGCTAAGCTTTTCGATCTCACAGACGTTGTCAGGAATGAATAGCTAGGTGAGCCAAACAAAGCAAGACGAATTCATGTTCTGACCGAGGCCAAACAAGATGACGCCTACGATCGTTATGAAAAGGAAGCGGAGGAACGAATAACAAAAGCTTTTGGAGGGGCTTTGTGCGAAAGGCGAGGTTCAGAAGTATATTGACGCGAAAAGCTGGCGCAGGAGGTATGATTTCAAGCCTTGAGTTTCTAAGACAATGATACCCGTGACTTATGACTTCGCCGCAAGTAAAACGTCTAAAAACTTCTCATTCCATGACAAACAAACCGTCTTGAAACGAGTTTTGGTGCCATTGCCGGATATTTGACGCGCTGGTCTATCCTCGCATACAGCCTTGGCATGACATCGACACGAAGCCACGGATCAATTTGAGGAAAGTCTGAACGGGAAAATAGGTCAAAGTACTGGTGTTGCATAAAACTTTTATTTCAAGATATAGTGAGACGTGTTTGCTACGAAATACGACAGGAAAATGGTGCAGTGGCGACCTATGAAGCCTATACCTGTTGGGGGGGGGAATACCCTACTTCATTTCTTCTTCGGCATGGGCATCGGCAGAACTATCCCATTATTCTTGAGATAGACCAAGTTGCTAGCCGATATACCTCCGCCAAGAAAGAGAGCACCCTGAGACGCTGTGTTATTCATAACGATCAGTTCGTCCAGTTGATATATCGAATAGATGTCTCCACTATCTCTGCCCACACTCATGCTATCGTGATGCCTTTAGCATCGCCCGTTCCTAGCGCGGCATATAACTAATATCGGCTCTAGAGCGACCTTTTTCCAGGGGTTATTCCTCTAACTATAGTTATAAGTAACTATATTATAGCTACTCTCGTTATAATAGATAAAGCTCTTTAGTAACTATAAATATAGCCCTATAGAACGTTTCTTAATAATTATAAGCCTAGCTCTAACTAGACCCCTAATTACTATTTTAAAATAAGCCTTTACTACTAAAAAATACTTATTAAAACTTCCTCTCTCTTATTCCTTCTTTCCTCTTTATTATATATAATCCTCTATTACTATAAACCCTCTATTTTTAAATAACTTTAACTATAATATCTTCTATTACTACGATTATAATATTATACTATCTAGCTATATATAGGGATTTTATAACTTAGTATATTATAATCTAAGCTAAAGCTTAAGCTACTAAAGTCTAGAAGTATATTAACCTAGATAACCCTAAAGGACCTTTATACCTAGGTAAGACCTTATTAGAAACCCTAACTCTTAATATATATATTACTAAGTAAAACTAGGATATTAATATCTAATACCTATAGGAGAAGAGTACTTATAATTAATATATCGCTTTACTTAACTAAGAGGCTCTAGAAGAGGCTACTTCTAATACTACTTCTAAGACTACTCCTAAGTTTACTACTAGGATATAGATAATAAATAAATTATAACCCCTTTAGCCTCTAGCTACCCTAGTTATAATTAATAAGAATACTATAGGTATATAGGAATAATACCTAGAGTATTTTTATTTACTCGCTATATAAGAGTCTAAGTAAACCTATAAGAACTAGGAGTTTAAATAGATTAACTATCTAGTTATAGAGATTATTACTTATAATATTATTATACCTATATATATAGAACTTCTCGCTAAAGGGGATATAACCTTATATAGCCTTATTATTAATTTTAAACGTTACTACGCTCTAAGCGAGGCTAATACCCTTATTACTATTTAAGAGGAGTATATCTAAGTCCTAGAGAAGGCGAATAGGAGTATTAATCCTAATACCTAGATTAAGGACTTTAGGGGTATTTACTTCTACGCTACCTAGCTTAAGCTTCCTAAAGCGAGTAATACCCTTATTTTAAAAACTTTTCTTTAAGTAGTAAGTTATTACTTTATACTTACTTAAGCTAATATAGAGATTATAAATATCCTTAAATAGGAGTAAGTAGGGATACTAGTCTCTAATATAAGCTAATATATTAATATATTTAAGGACCTCTTATATAAGGATATACTCTACTTAAGGTTATAAGGATAAAGCGCCGGGGTCTTTATAATACTAGCTAGTTATATAGATCAGGCTAACCTATTAAGCGTTCCTATAACTAGTAACTTATCTAGTAGTAAATAGTACCTATATAAGTCGAGCTATTAATAGCTAAGTATTAATTATAACTACTTAGAAGCTACTTTAACTAGATATTACTAGAAAGGCCCCTATATATTAGTAATAGATATATAAGTAGCTTAGATCTATAACTAGTTAAATAGTAACCTATACTTTACTAATCTTTATAAGGAACTCGCTTATAAGGGCTAGCTACGCGCTATACCCTATAAGGGTAAAAACTACTAAAGTAATAAGGGGGGTAATAAGGGTTTATCTAAGAAATCTAACGTAGCCCCGAGCTACCCTACTAATATAATAGTAGTTACTTTCTATATAGCCCTCTTAAATAAGGTTAGGGATAAAGTAGTTAACTTAGACGAAGAGTACCTAAGTATTTTTATAACCCCCTACTTAGGACCTTATATATTATATAAGTCTATAGTCCTAGATAACTATAGAGGGACGCACCTTATTAATAATAAGTCCCTACTTATCCCCTCCTTAATTACATATTATAATAGAGAACGGGTTAATTCTAGAATAGCTTTATACTAAGAAAGGGCTAGAACCGAAGGGAACTAGAAAGATAATAAATAACATAGCTCTACCTATAAATAGGTAAGAATATTAAGAGTAGGCTTAAAGGATATATAGAATAATTTATAGATCTAATTAAAAGAGATTATCTTAATTAGGTATAGATTTACTAAGAAATTACTAAAAAACGAGGTATAGGGTTATTAAAGTACTAATAGTAATAATAATAATACTATCTTCTCCTCTACTACGCTCCTCTCCTCTATACTCTACTCTATAATCTCCCTATAATAAGTTTATATACTAAGGGAGTTTTCTAAAAGTTATATAGCTAAGTCTATCCTATCTTATTCTAATTATCCCCTTAAGACTCTTTATAATATTATAAAAGAGAGTCTTAAAAAATAAATAAAATTACTTTATAGAAATAGTAAATAAACTCTATTTATAAATCTAATTTATTAATAATATCTTCTAAGTAGGCGATCTTATTATTAAGAAGGTCCCTTAGGTTTAACTATCTTTTACTATAAGTTATATCTTAATAATAGCTTTATTACCTCTTCTTTTTTATTATACTCCTTATCCTACTCTAATCCTTAGTATAGCTAAAACTATTTACTCTATTATACTAAGTATAAGAAGTTATAATAATACGCTCCCTCGGGCGTATTCTACTTAATCTAATCCTACTAGTTAACCCTCTATTAGATATAGTCTATATAGCTATAGTTATACTTATTTAAAGGACTAAGCCTCTTAAGATATAATAATATATCTATAAGTATAGTTCTTAAGTATAGCTTAATAGTTATACTATAACTTAGTATCTATAAGACCTATAACTAAAGCTAATATCTAAGGTATTTAAGCTTATTATCTAGTATTTTAAATAAAGTAGATCTAGATAATACTAATAATTTATAAATAAGTTAAGGAATATTTACTATAGGAGATAGTATAACGTTATTATTATTTCTAAAGTCTATTATATTATTATCTATAAGTAAAGGAGTAAGAGGGTATAAAGGGAAGAAAGGTACTTTCTTAAAGTCTTCTTAGCTTAATAGG
>JAVHLU010000553.1:0-54408 GCA_036785755.1 Colletotrichum ledebouriae | reverse complement strand
CTATACTAGAGTTCGGGACTACTAGGAGCTACCCTATTAACCTAGAGCCTAGAACTAAGCCTCTATTTAAGCCTATCTACTTACTAGCTAAGAAGGAGTTAGAAGAGTTAAGGGATTATATCTATAAAGCTTTATAGAAGGGATAGATTCGCCTATTAGTAAGCCTAGTAGGGGTACTAATTCTATTTATCCTAAAGAGGGGAGGTAAGTTAAGGTTATATATAAACTACTAGGGACTTAACTAAGTAACTACTAAGAACTACACCCCTATCCCTCTAATTAATAAGATCTTTAACTAGCTCTTAGGAGCTAGGTACTTTACTAAGCTCGATCTTAAGGATATATACTACTAAGTAAGGATCTAGGAGGGAGATAAGTAGAAGATAGTATTCTATATATAATATAGCTATTATAAATATTATATTATACTATTTAGGCTCGTTAATATACCCGCTACCTTTTAGATATTTATTAATAAGTTACTTATAGGCCTAGTTAATATTATTTATATTATATATTTAGATAATATCTTAATTTTTATTAATAATATAGACTCCTATATAGAGGCTATAAGATAGGTACTTACCTAGTTAGAAGCTAATAGCCTCTATATAAACCCTAATAAGTATAAATTTTATAAGGAGGAGATTAAATTCCTTAGGTTTATAGTCTTAGTAAATAGAGTTACTATAGAATATAAGAGGGTCTAGGTAATAGCTAAGTAGCTAGTACCTATTATAATATAAGAGATTTAATAATTTCTAGGATTTATAGGGTTTTATAGGAGATTTATTAAGAATTACTCTAAGATTTATAGCCTACTTACTAACTAACTTACTAATATAGCTAAGGGATAGCTAGTAATAACTAGGGAGGTATAAGTTACTTTCTACTAGCTCTGCGCTTTATTTATAAAAGCGCCTATACTACGCTACTTTAATCCTATACTCCTAATTTAAGTTAAAACTAATATATTAGATTTTATAATAGGGGTAATACTAAGCTAGTTAGAGGGGGATATATAGAGACTAGTAGTATTTATATCTTAGAAGCTTAAGGGCGTATAATTATAATATAGCACGCTAGAGGTAGAGCTACTAGCTATTAGGGAGGTAGTAGTAAAGTAGTAGTACTACTTACTTTACTCCTAGTATTATATCTGATTTATTACTAACTACCTAGGTTACTAATACCTCGCTAATAAGAAGATACTAAGTAGCTACTAGGCTTAGCTATTATAAGACCTATTAATATTTAACTTTAAAATTAAATACTAGCTAAGTTACTATAACCTAGCTAATAGCCTCTCTCGGAGATCTAACTATACCCTAAAGGATAGGGAAATTATTAAAGCTAGAGACTTACTCCTATAAGACTTCTTATAATATTTTAATAATATTACTATCTAAAGGGTAGGTACTAGGCGGCGATAAGGTACTAAACCGCTAAATACCTCGCTAGAGTAACTTATACCCTCGCTCTAGGAATAGGTTAAGGAGGCCTAATAGAAAGACCCCTTTTATATTAATAAGGAGTAGGAATAGCGAGGTATAAGGTAGTTACTAGATAATACTAATACCCTAAGATATTAAGGAGGGTTATATATCCTAGATAACTACTTACTTTAAAATAAAGTCCTTAGAGCTTTTTATAATAAACTATCTAGGGGTTACTAGGGGGTTACTAAGATACTAAAGAAGATTAGAAAATCCTTTTTCTAGAACGTATAGAAGGGCGATATTAAAGAATATATTAAGATATATATAACGTGCTAATATATAAAGCTAAGATACTACCCCCTATATAGTAAACTAGTACCCCTACTAGTACCTACTAGACCTTTTAAGTAAATATTAATCGACTTTATTACTAAATTACTATTATTACTTACGACTAAAAATAAGCCTTATAATACTATCCTCGTTATTATTAATTAATTTATAAAATACTCCCTATATATCCCTACTAGGGAGTTACTTACTACTAATAAGTTAGCTATACTACTAACTAAATACATCTTCCTTATATTTAGGCTCCTAGAAGCTATTATATCTAATCGGGGATTACTATTTACTAGTAACTTCTAGTCCGAAGTATACTACCTACTAGTTATTAAGAGGAAGATTAGTACTGCTTTCTATCCCTAAACTAATAGCTAAATAGAACGCTAGAACTAGAGTATTAAGTACTTTTTAAGGACTTTCTATAATATTAACTAGGATAACTAAGTAATATAGCTCGACCTAGCTTAATTTATTTATAATAACTCCTATTATAAAGCTACTAAGACGTTACCCGCTAAACTACTAATAGGATATTCCCCTCGTAGACCTAATAATATTAAACCCTAGTTAAAAGTTTTAATCCTAGTAGTATATAAGAGAATCTATAGCCTACTTACCTAGAGGTTAGCTATTACTAACTTGCTTTAGAAGTATAATAATATATATAGTAAGTTCTATAATTAGAGGAGGACCCCTATTATTTTTACTATAAGAGACCTCGTCCTACTTTTAATAAAAAATATTAAGTAGAGGTAGCCCTCTTATAAACTTTCTAATAAATATTTAAGCCTATTTAAGATCTAACGGGTAATTAACAGGGGATAGGTGTATAAGCTATAGATAGATAAAAATTACTAAATCTATAATATATTCGCGCTTATATAACTAGAACCCTTTTTTAGCTTAGCCGTTTTACTATAAGATATCTTAATTAATAACGATAATAATATCTATATAGTTAACTATATCGTTACCTATAGGGGACCTAGATAAAACTATTAGTACCTTATTAAATAGAAGGGCTATAGCGAACTAGATAATTTATAGGAGCTATAATATAATATATCGATAGACTTATAAAGCGATTATAAAGCCTAATTATAAGTAAAAACGTTACGATCGCTATATAATTCAATAGATAACTTAATAAGTAACTAGTAGTTAGGTAGAAATAGGGTATACTAGCTAGGTATCTTAATTTACTAGCTTAAAGGCCCCTAATAAAGTAGAAAAAGACTAGAAAAATACCTAAAGGTAACTAACTACTACCTAGAGGTTATTAGTAGCTTACTAGGGGCGCTCCTAAAAATTTTAAATCTACTAAGCGCTAGTACCCTTAGTATTATTATTATTCCTTATTATCTCCCCTTAAAATAGACGAAGTAGTTAAAACCTTATAATACTATTTTAAGTTAGAAATACTAACTAGAGGAGTATTAATAAGGTACTAGTAGAGATTAAGTCGACTTACTACCTTATTATAAGCCTTATTTACCTCCTTAGTATACTTAGCTTATATATCCTATATATCTAGCTATTTATTAGCTAACTACTCTATCTCTAAGTAGTAGTAGTAGAGCTCCTCGTTCTATTTCTATAGTAACTTAGTCTACTTCTTAGCCTCCTTAGCGAGGCGCTACTAATACCTAGCTATATCCTCTAAAGTAACTACCTAGTAGTTCTCTATCTCTATAAAGATCTTAGCCTCCTTAGCCTTATACTTCTTAGGTATTATAATAGCCTTATTCTTCTTAACTTAGAGGGCCTTCTTAACTATAAGCTAGGTAGCGAGGATTTCCTCCTAAATATAATTAGATACTAGTAGTATAATACTAGGGAGGTACTAGGGACCTACCTAGTTCTTAATATACTATACCTAAAGGTTAGGCTAGGAACTAGCCTTATTTATAAGGCGTTTAATCTTATTAGTAGCACTTAATATATAATAAGTAGCTTATAGTAAGTTAGTAAATAAGAAATAGAAAGTATTAAGTATAATATATAGTAATATAAGCCTTATTATTACCTATTTTAATATAACGCTTATATTTAGTAGAGGCGTCTAAGAAATAAATAAATTAGTAGCGAATTTAAAACTTAAAACTAGTAAAGTACTAGATAAGTATTAAATAAGTACTAGAGGAGGACTAGGAACTTACTATTACTCTTAAAGTAGAGAATTAAGCTTATAAGGAGCTTAATATAGGGGAGATCCTCCTTAGGGGGCTCTTATTTCGCTATAGCTAGGAGGTATTAGTAATAGGGGTACCCCTAGAGTATACCTATAGTAGGGAGGGGAGCGTTATTAATAATATTAGTAGTATTAATAGCAGAGGATAATATAATAATAAATTCGTTATATAGTAATTAAGATAAAGTTATTAGTAGGGGAGTAGGAGCTTAATAGAAACTTATTAGTATTAATAGGGGTTATAAATCTAAAGAAATAAAAAAAAGAGATTTTAATAGAGTGGAATTTTAAATAATATTTATATATTTTTAACCTAATATTAAAACTAGCTTTTTATATAGCTTAAAGGAGGATAATCTCTAGATAATTATATTATTTAACTTTATTTAACTTTACTACGGATAGGGAGGTACTAAGTAGCTATGGGATAATAACTAGTAACCCCCTATATTATAATAAAGGCCTTCTTTATCCCTAGAGGGAAAATACCCTTATTAGACCTATAAAGGGGCTAAAAATATAATAATAAGTAGAAAATATAATAATTTAGAGAGCTAATCTAAAGTAATAAAGATAAGCCTAAGTAATAATACGTTTTAATATAACCCTATAAAGGAAAGAGCAGCCCTTATAAGGGGGTTTAGCTATAACTATCTAGATAACTACTAGGTAGTCCTAGGCTTATTAAATAAAGCTATAAGAGTAATTAGAATAAGGGGACTAGCCCTATTACTAACTTACTACTCCTCTAAGCTATAAAGTCCCTTATTACCTAGGTATAAGAGCTATAAGAGTAGCTAGGGTAGAGGTTAGGTACCCTACTACTAGTTAATAACTCCTCTAAGCTACCTAGCTATCTAAGGAAGAGTTATATAACTAGAACGAGGGATATTAAATTCTAGTCCTATAGAAACTAGGAGGTTATAAAGTCCTATAAGGAGGTACTAGGTACCCTCTAGATAACTATAGAGTAAATTAGTCTAAGGGTAGACTAGTTTAGAGGGGGGGGATTATATTATAAGCTAGGATAACGTTATAAGGAAAAGGGCTTAATAGGCTAAGTTAGAGAAGTCTATAGGAGTTAGGAGTTATAGGGAGGCACTAGGTAACCCCTAGATAAGTCCCCTAGCCCTTACCTAATAGTTAGAGGGCTAGAGAAGAATATTTAACCTTAGCTATACCTAACTATACTAACTCTATCACTCTACACTATACCGTTTGTAATAGATAGCCTCGTCGGGATAGCCTTGGACTAAGTTAAATTTGAATCCAGCTAACTAGAAGGAAACCTACGGCGTTTCCTTAGATATTCTTTCTCAACTAAACTTCCACGACGCACTTGCGACAACCGGAGTTTTCAGAGCTGATAAAGCCGCTCTCCTGGCCTGGGTAAGGTAGGTGCAGAAGATTGAGGCTGGATGGTAGACTGGCCAAAAGGGGAACCCTGTTGTCGGGTGAAAAACGTGTACAGTGACCTGTCCGTTGATACATCGCGTGAAGGATGCACGCTGAAAGATGACGAAAAACCATCTCTCCAACGTGTATTGATGCAGCCATGATCGAGTTCTCTTGCTTGTTGACAATTGTGTTGACAAAAAATTACTACGATCCGGGTGGTTCTCCTTGTTGAGGGAACTCAGCGGCTCCCGAAGCGCATCTGTAGTGCTCCGACCCGCCTCATCCGAATCCTGTTGCTCGGAGTCGATGCACCTTGATCGTTGTAGCTTACTGCCCGACAGAAATCGCCATCGTACCCCACGGTTTCTTGAGCGATCACGTTTCCGTCGAAAGACGGGGCGGTGCAGAAGACGGAAAATTCCAGCTCGAAATTCGGAAATTTCTTCATAACGCCAGGTAGAACACACCACACTCCAACATGTTCACCGCCTCAATAATCTAAGCCGAGCTTTCCTCGTAAGGTCTTCAGCTACTATAGAGTGAGCAGTGCCTGCTTAGCTAGCTTGTTGGTATCGTAATGCATAGACCGTCGCAAGTCTGTTCTCCATGACGGTGCATTTTGTTTCATAGTGAAGTTCGATACCCACTCTGAAAGGACAGTCGGGAATAGGCTACCCATGCATGTCGACGATGCAATAGTCTAGCGCGGCTTTTATTAGCTAGTGTAACTCCTCTTGGACGTTATATGGCTAACCCGACCATAAAAGAGGGTAGAGAATCGCCCAAGGTTGTCGACTTCCCAGCGCGACTAAAAAACAAAGTGTGTGCGGAGGTATAGTAAGCCAGATATTAGAATACGGCAGGTTCTTAGTGCAGATACAGAATTAGTAGGGAGAGCTTCACCATGAGAAGGGAAGAAACATACTAATCTACCTGGTGAGGACCCTTCTGATCAACTGTGTCATGCCATCTATTCCCATATATCAGGTGCCAAGTCTGATTGACTACATGTCCATTCTGACATGTCTCAGTTCGTCGTGTCAGGAACCTCGCCGCCGTGGTTATTGCGAACTTATTGAGCAATATGACGAGCATTCTCCGACGGAGGCAAACCGATAGCAATAATTGACTCGCCGAGAGGCATTACGGCGGACGGCTAGTCACGAAGGTGCCACATATAAACGCTGGGGAGAAAGCGCCGAGTCCATCAATAAACCTGAGGGGCAACTCTCAATCGAAGAATACGCCGGGCTCAAGGCTGATACTGACTCTCAAAAGCTTCCACGTGACGGACAGGTGAGCTTCAGACCTCGTTTCGACGTACACACAGATGGTGTTTGACGCAGTCAGGTAAGGTAATGGTACTAGGAGTCAGTACTGACGGTCATTGCACTTAAGGGTATCGTGGGTCTCTCGGTGGCTTAGCGGAGTGTTGAGACGATGGCGTACGCCATGTCAGTACCTACAACCATCCCATAGATCTCAGTGGCGAGGACGGAGCGGATAACGCGCTTTCACCTCCTTGAACTGATGTGGACTACGTTGCCGTAGAGCTTGAAGGTATCGAGAGTGACTGTCTCGTTAGCTAGGATCACAACGAAGCCAAGCTAGAAGGAGACGGCAGTTCGCGAAAGAGCCGTCAACGAAGGCAAATAACTTAGCTGTAGCTAAGTTAATGGGCAGAGGTAGGGTTGGCAACTACCCGGCCCGCGGGTCCCATGGGTACCCGCTAAATAGGTAGGTAGTTATGGGTAGTACCCGTGGGTAGTAGTAGTTACCTATAGGTACCTATAGGTTAAGTAGGTTTAGGTAATTAAGCCTATAGGTATAGTGTAAATACTATACCTATAGGTTTAGGTAGCTTATAGGTAGGGTATCTATAGGTAATTTATATTTTTTATTAGAAGTTATAGATATTTTTTATAATAATTAGCCTAAATAGTAAGTATATTATTTACTACTAGAATAATTACTACTACTTATTTATCTCTAAGTATCCCTTATTTACCCTTATAACTTAAATTACTATTTATTATAAACCTTACTTATCTTTAAGATAGCCTTAACTAGTTTAAGGTTCTTAGGTATAATAATAACGCGTTTAATATAGATAGTAATAAGATTAATTACTTATCTTATTAGTTTAATAAACGTAAGAAATTAAAGGGATATATACTCTTAAAAACGCTACAAAGAAGGCCCTCTAAAGACTCCTATAGAGTAATAATAGCTATCTTCTTCTAGTAAAGGCTATTATTACTAAAGCTAATATTATTATAGATCTCCTTATAAATTTATTAAAAGAGGAGCTTAGAGATAATAAGATTAGTTAACTTCTAATAAGTCCTAATTTTATAAAGGGTTTTAGCTAAAATAAGTTAATTTATAGCTATTCTTTAGAATAATCTAAGCTTATTTTTAAAGGATTAATAATACTTCTTCTTAGCTTAGCTAGGAATAAAAGATTAGCTAGGGAGAGACTTTCTAATAGACTTTCTAGCTATCTTCTTAATAACTTTAATAAGTCTAGTCTTCTTAACTAAAGAAGGCTTAGTTATTTTCTTAGTTAAAAAAGGCTTAGTTTTCTTAGCTAAAAAAGCTTAGTTTTTTAGGTATTTTAACCTAGAGTTAGAGTAGTAGTAATAAAACTCTAAGTAAGATTACGAATATCCTAAGGAGGATTAGCAATATCTAGAGCGGGATTAGTAGTATTCTAAGAAGGATTACTAGTATCTTAAGGATTATTAATACCCTTAGGATTAGTAATATTTAAAATAAGATTAGTAGTGTTTTAAAGAGGATTAGTAATATTCTAAGTAATAATAATAATATTCTAAGCTAGAGTAATTTTCTAAGCTAATTTAGTAAGCTTCTTCCTAGCCTAAGTAACCTTATATTATATTTTTGAGTATATAGAAGCTATAGCTTAGATAGATATTAGCATAAATAATTATTATAATTAATTAGGAGGATAATTACTAGTTAGTATATCAAGTAGTTATAGGTTATAAAAGGAAGGTTAAGAAATTAGAGAGGAAAAAGAATTTATAGTATATAATAATTTTTATTAACTTAATAGGAAGGTATAAACCTTATTATTAAGGATTTTAAAAATTTTAAAATCTACTATTAATTGGCTAAGTATTATAAAAATATAAAAATAGGCTTATTAAATAGAGAGTTTTCTAGATACTCTAATAAAAAGGTTTAAAGTATTTTCAATTTCTATTTTTTTAGGATAAAAGAGGGGGAAATTATAATAATTAATACGCTAGTATATAGACTACTAGTTATATATTTAATACTTTCTTAATATTTTAAAGCTATAAAAAACTTCTCTCTTAATAACTACTTACCTAATCCTTATAATTATAACTAGGATAAGTAAGGTATTATTATCTTTCTTAATAAATAACTAATTCAGCTAATATTCTTAGTTATTTAGTAAGTTATTTTATAAGATATCCTTAGGATATAATTATAATATATTCTACTTATTTTTATAGTAATTCTTCATACTAATTTACTATAGGCTAACTACTTAGGTCTAGTATAAGAGTAAAGTAAAAAGTAGACTTAGAGTATCCTAAGAATACTAATACTAAGAAATCTTATTAGTGAATTGAAAATATAAATAAAGCTTAAAAAGAAGTTAATTACGCTAGGAAAGCTCTTAGGTAGTAAAAGGCTTATAAACTTAAAGCCCTTAAGGCTTTAAGTAAGTAAACTAATAGTTCTATAGCTAAATATATTAAGCTAGAAGCTTAAGAGATTTAATAGATTAAGGCCTACTAGTAAGTATTTTTATCTATTAATTTAGTTAAAATACTAATAATTCTATAGTATATCTAAGGGAACTTACCTTACCTAGCTTCCCGCTAGAATAGCTAGTAAAGCCTCCTCTAGCTACTATAATATTATAGCTAAAAATAGAGATAAGGCTTAGGAAGATATCCCTATTAATAAGATTAATAAGGATACCTAGATAAATCTAGATAATATTAAGGGGTTACTTAATTTTAATATAGGTATTAATAAGAAGATACCTACTATTAATATTACTAAGCAATCTATTATATTTATTAATAAGCTAATTTAGGTAAGTAAAGTATTATAAATAATAATAATAGTTACTAATAATAATAATAATAAATATAGGAAAACTATATCTAAGAGTACTACTTCTTCTATAATAATTAGGAAGTTATACTTAAGAGACTCTATATTAAGCTTAAATATCTTTTAAGCTATACTACCTTTATTATAGCTATTATAAATAACTATAGCTTAATTTAACTAGGCTATAATTATTCAATAGCTAGTAATATCTTTACTAAGGAGGAGGTACTTATTTAGTTTACTCTTATTAAATACTAGTAGCCTAAGCGCCTCTCTAAGAAGAAGTAGAATTAATTAATCCTAAACTCTTCTATTAAGAAGATTAAGATATAAGTAATATATTACTATAGTAATCTTTTATTATTATACTAATTAAAATAGTAACTTTACCTTAATATACTATCCTACCCTTAAGATATATAATATATTATATATTATAGGTAAGCGCTACTATAGCCCTACCTTAAAGCTATTAGTTAAAGCTATATTTATTAAAATTACTAGTTAGGTAGTTAAGAGAGGTATTTAGGAGCTTATAGGTTTATCCTAGCTTTAGGATAACTTTATTACTTTTAATTAAGTAGTTAACTTCCTATTTAAAATAGATAGTTTATTCTCTATTATTCTATAGCTAATCCCCTTCTTCTCTAAGCTTAAGCTTATATAGAATAATACCCCCTATAACTAGCTATAAGTTATTAAGATAGCTTAGGAGCTTACTTATTGACTTAACTTTTCGCTCTAGATAATAGAGCTTTATTTAGATTTAAGAATTAGTAGTAGTACTAGAATGGGAAGTAAGTAATTATTATAGTAATTATTTAAAGTAATCTAAGTAAACTAAGTAGAGCTTTATTGAGATTTAAGAATTAGTAGTAGTATTAAGAATAGGAAGTAAGTAATTATTATAGTAATTATTTAAAGTAATATAAGTAAACTAAACTAATTTAGTAATTTATATTACTATTTGTTTATTAAGTTCGGAATTACGCCGCAGCCCCTTCGCAAAAAGACTATAATAAATTCACCTAGTTCGCAGGTATAATTCGGGAAATACTATATAAGTATTCTAACCTATACCCTCTACTAGTTAAGGAAAGTAATATACGAACCCTATATATTCCTACTACTTATAAGTAAACCCTTATATAAAGTTAGACGCGCGCCGCACTAGGGCTAATTATATTAGAGCTAAACGGGCTATTAAGGCTCTCGTGGCCTAGAAACGCCCTCGCTAAACCTTCTAGTAAGGTAAAAGCTACTATATAAGATAACTTTTTAACCTAAAGGGTCGACCTTCTAGTAAGGTATTAAAAGTAAATACTACTATAGAAGAGGTAACTCCTTAACTAAAGAGGTCTTTCCTAAGAGGTTCTTATAGCTAGAAGTATAAGAAGCTCTACTACTATAAGTAGGGTTTTATACCTCTCCCTCTTCCTTATCCCTATAACTTATAATAAATCCTTAACTATATTAGCACTAAACCCTATATATAAAAACGCTAAGCCTGCGCGAGGTATGCCTTTTAATACTAATAACGCGCGAGAGCTTACTAGAGAGTTTAGTATTAATATAATTAATAAAACCCGCTCCTTTTTTAACTACTCTACTATATAGAGAGAGTATATTATTAATATAGCTCTTAAGAGGGCTCTTATTAATACCCCTAGAGGGGATACTTACTATTATATTATAGCTAAGTAAGTAGACTTAGTAGTAAAAGCTAGGCGGGTTATTATATATCCTATAGAGTAGCCCTTCTTCGAGCAGGTCCTCTATATTATTAAGGTAGAGGTAGCCTAAGCCCCTTAGGGGAACGTTAGTAAGTATAGCTTATGCTAAGTACTTTAATATAGAGAGAGCGTTACTAATAATAGCATAGCTGCTAGCGGATAAAGTAGTAATAGAGGCGGTATTTAATAGTAGCGCGGGTAGTACGCGAGAGGAAAAGTCAATAGTTTCGTAGTTTAAATAATTAAAAACTACGTTATTATTGATATAAAGTTAAAGATCGTGAGGCTATCTAGTATAATTAAATAATTAAAAACTACGTTATTATTGATATAAAGTTAAAGATCGTGAGGCTATCTAGTATAATAGGCACGTATAAGTGCAGCTATAGTTAGGAAAAGATTATATAACCAAAGGCTATATATTATTAAGAGGCGCGGAGTTAGAAGGTCTATTACACTTAAGTAGGTAAAATCACTATGCAGTAGCCAGAGGCTGCTATCTTTTTATTAATTACTTTACTAAGTCTATATCCTTCTTCTATATGGTTATATATTTAGTATAAATCGCATAGAGATTTATATCTACTAATATTAATAAAGTCCTATAGTACAAAAATTAGGGTATCTCTTACTTTTAAATATATTAATAAGGAATTACTTACTAATCTTATAGAGAGCCTCTATAGCTTATAATTAGAATTAAACTTAATAGTAGTTTTTAAGAGGAAAACTTTATATTATTTCTTAAACTAATCTTATAAATCTATTTTATAGGATTAGGAAATTAGTTATTTTTTAGTATTTTTAAATCTTATAAAGTATAGTTATTATACTTCTTAGTAATAGCTTAAGAGAATAATTATACTACTTATTACTAGGTCTCTATTTATAAACCTTTTATTATTTTATAATTTAAATTAGCTTCTTTTAAGCTATTTTTAGCTATTATTTCTTTTAGACTTATAGTAGTTAACTATTATTTATTCTTTAAGTAAGCTTAGTTATAAGATTCTACTTAAGGGGTAGTAATTTAATCTTAGATTAACGACTAAGATCTAGGCTACTTTAGGTAATATATAATATATAACTTATACTCTATTATAGAGTTTCTAAAATCGCTCTAATTAGCTTCTTTTAAGGCTTATTTTAATTAAACTCTGCTTTTAATAAGAGTAGTTTAAATTAGTAGTAATGAGCTCCCCGCTCTTTATAAAGAGCTCTCTTTAAATATAGGGCTAGTTAGTAAGTAAAGTATTAGAAGATAAATATAAGTAGAAGAAGAAGAAAGATAGGGGATTTAGATCTAATTAAATTTAAACTTTAGAATAATTACTTAGATAATTATAACCTATTTTATATTTATATTTACTTTATAGTAATCTATAAGTTATCTTCCTTTCTATATCCTTAGTATACTATTAATAATAATAAGTTCTCTTAGGTTAAGCTCTTATAAGGTTAAGCTCTTATAAGCTAGACCCTTTTAGATTAGATATTTCTAAGCTACTAGATATTACTTAGCTTCTAATAACTTATTTCCCTCCTACTAGCTTATAGCTATACTTAAGAATTATTATTTTTATTCTTAAAACTACTCAACTTTTTTTAATATTTTAGAAATCTCTATTATAATATCTTAACTATGTTCTACTTAGGAGATATATCCTATAGTTAAGTTCGGAATTACGCCGCAGCCCCTTCGCAAAAAGACTATAACAAATTCACCTAGTTCGCAAGCATAATTCAGGAAATACTATATAGGTATTTTAACCTATACCCTCTACTAGTTAAGGGAAATAATATAGGAACCCTATATATTCCTATTACTTATAAGCAAACCCTCTAAATATTATAAAGTCAGACGCGCGCTATACTAGGGCTAATTATATTAGAGCTAAATAGGCTACTAAGGCTCTTATAGCCTAGAAACGCCCTCGCTAAACCTTCTAGTAAGGTGCTATAAAAGCTACTATATAAGATAACTCCTTAACCTAAAAGGTCGACCTTCTAATAAGGTAAACGCTACTATATAAGAGGTAACTCCTTAACTAAAGAGGTCTTTCCTAAGAGGTTCTTATAGCTAGAAGTATAAGAAGCTCTACTATTATAAGCAGGGCTTTATACCTCTCCCTCTTCCTTATCCTTATCCCTATAACCTATAATAAATCCTTAACTATATTAGCACTAGACCTTATATATAAATATACTAAGCCTAAGCGAGGTACGCCCTTTAGTATAAATAATATAGAGGGGGTTACTAGAGAGTTTAGCCTCGATATAATTAATAAAACCCGCTCCTTTATTAACTACTCTATTATATATAGAGAGTATATTATTAGTATAGCTCTTAAGAGGGCTTACCTTAATACCCCTATAAGGGACTTTATAAAGCGTAATAGTATTAGAGCTAAGTAAGTAAACTTAGTAATAGAAGTTTAGTAGGTTGTTATATATCCTATAGAGTAGCCCTTCTTTAAGCAGGTCCTCTATATTACTAAGGTAGAAGTAGCCTAGGTAGCCTAGGCTTATTAGGGGAATATTAGTAAGCACGGCTTATACTAACTAATAGAGAGAGCGTTACTAATAATAGTATAGTAAAGATAGTAATAACTTCTAGCGGATAAAGTAGTAATAGAGGCGGTATTTAATAGTAGCGCGGGTAGTATATAAGAGGAAAAGTCGATAGTTTTATAATCTATTAAATAATTAAAAACCACGTTATTATCAATATAAAGTTAAAGATCGTAAGGCTATAGGTATATATAAGTACGGCTATAGTTAGGAAAGTTATAATCACGTGACCGAAGGCTATATATATTGTTAGGAGGCGCGGAGTTAGAAGGTCTATTGCACTTAAG
This sequence comes from Colletotrichum ledebouriae, assembly GCA_036785755.1. NCBI lineage: Eukaryota > Fungi > Ascomycota > Sordariomycetes > Glomerellales > Glomerellaceae > Colletotrichum > Colletotrichum ledebouriae. Next base: position 40,325 of record JAVHLU010000553.1, on the reverse strand, counting down.
TAGGTAAAATCACTATGCAGTGGCTAGAGGCCTATATCCTATAGTTAATAGTTAATAAATTAAAATAAAAAGAAATAGCTAAATTATTTTAAACCCTCCCTTATAAGACTCCTTATTAGGCGTAATTCTATTAGAGCTATAATTTAATCTTAAGAGAGCTAAAATTACTCTATAAATATTATTAATAATCTTTTACTTATCTAGTAATTAAAAACTCTAGTATAAGTACTATATAATAATATCTTAACTTAAAAGTATATTATTATATATAGAAGAATAGAGGAAATATAATACCTATAAGTTTATTAGTATCTTTATAGCAATTTATTATAGTAACTATAATTTAGGAGGCTTATAATATACCTACTTTAAAATAATAAGTATTAGTTTACTTTATTATTAGCGCTAACCTTTCTCTTAATTCTATTATAAATATTACCTTTGAGAACTTATCTACTCTACTACTTACTATTATAATAAACCCTCTACAAATAGGTATCTAAAGAAGCTTTATAGATCTAATAAAGAGCTCTTTAGTTAATTCCTCCTAATACCTATATCTCTCTTATAATTAATATAAAGAGTACTCCTAGCTTAAAATACTCTCTACTTAGTATTTTTTATTATTTTATTAATTAGTAATAGAGGTCATAATAAGTACTCCTTAGTACTATTAATATAACTAATAGATATATAGTAATTAATGTAAGCACGACGTGATATTTCGAAGGGAAACTGAGATTTAAATAGGTGAATATATTAAATTTCTATCCCTTTTCTAAAGCATAGAAAAGCTAGGAAAAAAGGTAGGTATATATAGTTAATACTCCGGAAGCTCCGGAAGTAGTAATAAAGTATAATATAGCTAGTTTAAGCTTATTATAGCTAGGTTTAGCTAGTTTAAACCTTATATACTGGATTAATATCTTAAACCTATTTAGTTAAATCTTATTAGATTTAGTTTAACCTTAAGGTTTAATTTTATCTTATTATCCTAGATAAAAGCCTAAGCCCTTAGTATAAAGTATTAAACTATATACCGTTTAATGCGTAATATAATAATGATTTTAAACATATCCTTTAATTTCTTATACCTCTTATATTCATAGAGATATAGGGCTTTAAGCATAGGATTAGATAAAATCTAATTCTATTTCTAACAATTAAGTAAACAAGAGCTATATTAAATCTCCTTAAGGGGATATACTAAAGGATATAGAAAACTATTAATCTTTAGACTATTTTAATAAATAATATAAGTTCCTTTAAGCCTAAGGTTTTAACCTAAGAACGTATAAAAGATTTAATATTACTAGTCTAGCTAATATATTATATTTACTATTTAGTATATATCTTTAATCTAATTATTAGAGCTATTTCTAAGGCTCTTTAGATGCCTATAGTAGATATATCTATAGAGTCTTAGCCCTTAACTACTCGCTTAATGGATAAGGAAGACTCTAATAATAATAACCTATTTAGCTTAGAAAGCTAAGATCTAAATACTAGAGAAGATACTTCTCTTAATCTATTTAGAGATATTATTTAAAAGGTAAGTAATTATTAATATTTAGAAATATATATCTACTTATTAATAATCCTATAGATTTAATCTCTAGCTATTTCCTTAAAGCTGTTTAATAAGAAGATATAAGAGTTTCTTAACCTCTAGAAGTTTGCTTAGAAAAGCTAGTAACTACTATACCTATTTTAGAATATTAAGATAAGATAGAACTCTATTATACTAATATATATTTATATAAGAGAGCTAAAGATAATAATTTTAGCTTAAGTTAAAAAGCACTCTCTATATCCTTAGTTTACTTTTATTAAGGCTAATTAGGAAGCTCTTAATATTTTACTTAATATTACTAGCCCCTTTTTACTTTGTATTAACCTATAAAGCTAGTTAAAAAACCTTACTCCTAGCTATACTTTTACTTTATTATAAGTTATAATAATCTACTTAGATCTTTATATTACTATACTAAGGGAAAAAGTATTATATAAAGACTATACTTAAGTAATAGTACTTTAGATAGCTACTAAGAATAGATAAGATAAGCTATCTAAGTATATTAAGAAGCTTATTAATAAGGAGTCTTTTAAGGTATATAGTATTATTATATTACTTATACCTAAACCTAGGACCTTAATTATAAGTATATATAACAAAAGATTCCTATTCGCTAACTACTTTAAGGACTTTCCTTCTTTAACTATACTCTAGACTTAAGTATAATAAGACTTTATTAAGGTTTATACTAAGTAATACTATAAAGATATAGAGCGCTATAGTATTAGTAACTAAGCTATAACTTAGGGATTATAGTATACGCTATATAATCTACTATTATATGGTCTAAAAAAAGGAATTTATAGTAGTCTAATATAATAATTAATTATACTAATTAGTAATAGGGAAAGCTATTAATATCTTCAGAAGCTAGAAATATTTATAACGACTTCTTTAATACTAGTATAATATATTACTATTTCGCTAAAATTATAACTAATATAATTAGCTATATATTCTATAGAGATTATATAGAAATCTTAGGTTTATTTAGAAAATAATAACCCTAGATTTTATAATATCTATTAAATAGCTTAAGACTTCTTATCTATTTAACTAACTTCTATCCCCCTTAAATACGTATTTAGCCTTACTTATTATATTTATTATTATTCTCGCTTTAGCTTTTTAGCTAATATTATCTTTAATACTCTAATTATTAAGATTAATTAGCATAATAAGGCTTAGCCTTCCTAGATAATACTTAAAGAGATCTCTAATAATACTAATGTTATTAATACTTTTAAGGAGTAGTAATATACTATTAGAGAGGCTTTTGATTACTCTTTCCTTTTAGAGAAAGATGATATTAAGAAGTATCTTAAGATCTCTAATAATATATTAAACCTTTCTATTATTATTTTAGAGGAGAGTAATATAGCTAGTATTTAAGTTATATCTAAGGATAAAGATATTTTAAATAGCTCTATAGATAAGCTATTATTTCCTTTATCTAATACTTAATAGCTAAAATACTTAAGTTAGCTATCCTAGCTAAGCTAGTTACTTATATCTCTTATATCTTAATAAGTACTTTACTTATTTATAAGCTATTCTTCTAAGTTAATAACTAGAAAGTAGAGAAAAATAACTTTACTAACAGATATAAGCACTTTATCTAATAATAAATAAATTTATATTATCTTAGTTATAGTAATTATTTATAGTTATCTTACTTATATTTTTACTAAAACCTAATTATAAGATACTTTTATCTATAGGTAGTACTATATAGTATTAACTTATAAGTACTACTACCTATAGGCCTATTAACCTATAGGTAATTAAAGTGGGGCTACCTATAGGTAGTTTTGGGTACTACCCATATGGGTACCCGTGGGTAGTTAGCAAGCCTAGGCAGAGGAGGCAACTTGCGGCCATTAGGCCCGGCCCTGACAGAATCGTGTTGTTAACGCAGAATAAAGTATACTCGTCGGAGATTTCAGTGACTACATCGGAATTGGGTTCGCTACTGCGGCCATTGTGGCCGATCGTTCTTCGTTGCTGATTTATTTCTTGAATGCCCACGTCAAGCCGATCCCCGGAAGGATCGAGTCTAAAGTTGTCGCGAACATGAAGCAAAGAGTCGACGAATTTGAATACTTTCGAATGTGTAATGTGGCCACTGATTTATGTCTTCCTCAGCCAGTTCTCGTACGTTCTCGATGAACCTCTGCACGGAGCCAGGCCCATTGGCTTCTTTGCTGTAGATGACCTTCGGCTGCCAATTCAGGTACCAGAGAAGGCCGGCCGCAGATTTTGGATTGACTTGAATCTCGGGAGTCGTACCGGTCACTGCGTTATACCTGCCGTGAGATCCATCGACGAGGCACAAAAGAATGATTGTGTGTGGGCTTCGGGGTGTTCCGCAGCGCCTCAAGGCCCCAATGATCAAGCTGTCAGAGCTCTCATTATTAGAGCTGCCATCATCGACACAGAATTTACGGAATGACAATCTTCTTGGCAGTCTGCGACGCATTCCAAAGTTTCTTCGGTTCTGCTGGAGACCTGGAAGAAGAGCCGTGACTTCTCGATGCGTTCAGTCAGCTGCATTGCTGTCTTAGCGGATAATACACGTCAACACGGTTCTGTAGCACTTGACCTTCTGCGCAAGGTCGCGTCCCGCTCTGGCATACGTATGGCTGCTGATCCATTATCGCGTGGCCCGAAGACCCAAGCTCGGTGATCCATCTTCAGCCCAAGATCAAATACTGACGTGGTGAACTGCAGCAGGCATGTAAACTTGTGGTTGCAGTTGGCGACATTCATGTTCGTCATGTTCGAGGTGCCAACGGTAATTCCAATTACGCCACCTTTCCAGGACTTATTAAGCATGCTGTCGCCCAGGTCAGAACCCCTCTCGACGAGCCTCACATAGGCTGTGGCTGTGATCGCTTCTTGGCGGTATTCCCCTCGTCCCCATGTCCCTCTTCTAACATGAAGATTTGGAACCTCGCAACGGGCTTAGCTACGGAAACCCAGTGCAGAACGTCTCGCTCAGCTTCGACCTTGCTATCTGCTAGATCCCGAAGCCTCTTCGAAGACCTCGGTAGAATGGGGTGACGGCGGAGAAGCAGGGGCAGCGCATTGGGTCCGGGTTGATTGGCGGTGCAGAGAGTCGATTCACGGTGCTAAAGTTCATCGTTGTTTTACGGTCTCCGAGACTTTCTGTCATGTCAAAGCCGACCCATGCTACATGATGTATAGTGACACCATTTTGCCACATCACTTGCTCTCTCGAAGAGCGCGCCAACTCTCGATACTTTTCCATATGTTATATCCATGTGTGAAAGTGCGGCGGCGGCGGCGAAGACTCTGGTAATACTTTACGCAGGTAGGAGGACGAAGCGGTTGTTGCATAGCCCACGTCCGTGATGGATAGGAAGCAGTCTCGGTGTTGAACGTATTATTCGTAGTCCCCGACCCTGCAGCCTCTGGACGTGCGTTAAGCTCATCCGCGACAAGGAGTGCTGCTTGCCCATCCGTCGGGGACGCTCTTTCTCTTGCTAGACAGCTTGATAACGGACGGCTTTCCAAAACTCCCTCGCCCAATCTTCGTCCGCGTGCCGCTCAACTCGCAGCGTTTTGACTTATTTAGGTGACGAACAAGAGTTGACACAGTCTAGACCAGGTACGCGTCGGCCGTAAGTTGCTTCTCATCGCGATTGCATGCTGTAAACTGGCTGGAGTAGCCGACGATTGATGACCGCTTTGCCTCGCTGTCCTGAGCCAGAGAAGATGCTCAATGCAGATCTACAAAGCCTGGGACTGTGGCCTCCCTCCTGGCCACGGATACAACGTCCGAATTCGACATCGAACTCTACTGGCTACCCCACACGGCGGTCTGTGGGAGGTCCCTGTGCCGGTGGCTGGCTGAGGAGAGGAAGCGGCACAAGCCCAGCTCTAGCAGAGCACGTGGAGGAACATCGCGATAAAAAGACCCTGCAAAGCTCCCGGATGGTTCGGTCATGTCTGGCTCTAGACTTGACGAGCCAAGACGCTCGTGGTCGCCGTCAAAGCGTACACAATCGGAGTCGATGAGCTGTATGGACAGCATCAAACCGTTCCGAATAGGCATGCTAGCTTTAATTTGGGGAAGATGATTGCCGAGATTGCTTCCTCTGCAACTAGAACGGTCGCCGCGCACACCATCGTCGTCGCGTTGCGAGATGTATTCTTGACCAGCAAGACTGGTAATTGACCGAGAAGTCCTGTTAGCATCAGCCGCTGCCATTAGGCGCCTGAGTCTTTCGCGCTGTTTGGGATCTGGCCTCTGGACGTCCGCACACACGCGGAAAGCCATGAGAAGGGGTTGACCAGCCCCCATCTTGGCTCCTTGATATTCAAGCACAGATCCGTGAAGGCCACCGCGGCGACATATTCACATGTGTGAACTCATGAATTCATGTCCATCTGGTCAGTCTCTCTTGAGGCTGCTGCCTGCCAACCCCTCGTTTCTCTTGCTGTCTTCTCCAGGTAGCGATTGTAGTAAGCTTCTTCATCTATGATATCTTATTCGTATCAGGGTTTGCCGGGTCCCCACGGTTCGCCTGATCGTAAAAGAGTGCGCCTGCGACTAGATTGGAGAATACTCAGGCCTCTCTGAATAAGAAACCATCTCCTTGGTGACAGCGAGTCGGACATGGCGGCCGTTTGCCCACCAAACAAGCCGGTCGAGTTGCTCCTGTAATAGCACCAGCGGCCCCTGAATAGACGCACCGGCTCTGCGCCCGATATTCAGGCGCAGGCCGACCAGGACTGCAAGCGAGACATCTCCGTCCAAACACCGGAGTCAGGATCGAGCCTACCAAGTGCCGTGACCTTCTGGCCAGGCTCTGTGCCATTCGCCTCCCATCTTTCGGGGCCATTACCGGTCTTCTATCATCTCTTCTCTGTATCCGGAAAAAAGGAGTGGGCCTGAGACCAGTATTGTTGGATTCACAGTGTACCGGTATGGGTAGAAGAGAGGGGTAGGTCGTTGTATTCAGTAATAATCGATGATGTTGAAGTGAGGTTATCTAGAGGGGTGGCTAGCGAGGTAGGAACGATATGGGTAGCCCGCGATATGCATCACGTGAAAGGTGACGTGACTGCTCGGCGGGTCCAGCTGTTCCGACCCGGGCCACGGATCCGATCCCGGATTCAGCCCAGTGGGCGAGTGGGAGTTCCACCTATTGGGTAGGTGGGCGCATATTCCCACAAGTATAGCTGCTGCATTTTCCTCAAGTAGACTCCGTAAGTGAAGACCATCTTATACAGCTCTTCCTTCTCGCCGTGGTTCACTCGTGACCACGGCGCATCATAGTAATACGAGTGGCGCGATACTGAGAATCGTCCATGCCATCTGGCAGTGTTCCATTGGAATTCAAAAATTCAAGCATGTCGATGAGACATGCAATCCGTCATACCTTTGGCGATGCTACGTCGGCAGGCTTGCGTCGTTTGTTCTCCGCACTCTAGGTCCCGGGGAGCAAACCGCGGAGAATAGTCGCGCATAGCGGGAGGCGGACCTGGATTGCAAAATGAGAGAACCTGATGACTAAAGCGACGAGGTTGCTGGTTGAGGGTGAGACTGCCTTCGCTGACGCGTTGAGTAGGGGCCCACAATGGCGGTAAAGTCGGCTTCCTGATGTTTAGTTCACATTCTCCAGCGCGCTGCAGTATGGCCCTCGACTTGGTCCCAGGCATTGACAGCGTCTCTGAAGTTGAAGAGCTGCTGCTGTGTTTGTGTCAAGCATGCATTACTTTCGGACTTCTCCGGGATCGTCCTATCAGCACGAGGCTTTGTGTGTTGACTAGGATGGGAAGCATAGGACGTTTTAGCCTTGGGTTGCTGAAGCGAGCGAGAACTTCGCATACCGCAGGCTGCCACGCTGTACTAACCGAAAAGGGCCCGGATTGGAGAATCTGGAAAATTGATGGGAGTAAGAAAACAGCCACCAAGTGCTTCATGGGCACATTTCCTGATTGACAAGCCTCTTCTCTCCTGGCGATGAGTATTTCTATGTAACTCAGTTGAAGTGAATGTCCAAAGGCAGCCAAACAGACAGTGGCAGAGGTGGTAGTTCTCGGTATCCACCGACCCCTGGCAACGGGCGCCCGAGACTCCCAATGATCCAACATTGCCTTCATGGCGTGATTGTCTTTGAGGGCATCTTTGCGACGGTGGGCTGGGGCGTTATCTCGATTTTTGTAGACGACGTTGAGATTGGGCTTTTCGCCAAAGCAGAACGAAAGAGCTTGGTTCGTCTGGTTTAACGTCAACGCGGAACAGAACCGCCAGACATGGCCGTGCTTCCAACACGTAGCCTCGGCAGGCTAGGCTGAAATCTCCATCTCTTCACGTTTGGTGATTTGTGGATGGCTTCTGATGGCTTCGAGGATTCCAAAAGCGGTCGTAAAGGTCTTGTCATTTCCGCCTTGGGGCTGAAGATACCTCGTGTCACATTTTTGCCAGCCACGTTGGAAAGGAAAGGTATCGAGCGGTCTCGATCGACACAGCCAACAACGCAGGAACGCGCGCGCATCGCTCAAAAGCGTGCTGGCAACTGCGAAGAACCAGATAAGTATCTGACGGCGGCCCAGATCGAGAATAGTAGGGTCTTGTACATCGTGTACAAGACAATGCGCAGCCAATGTCTGCTGCATTCCACATCGTGGAGGACGCCGCCATAGCCCCGAATCAAGTCTGGAGTTGTATTTTCGTGATGCTTGATAACACAGACGAGGAGGTGGCAGGATTGTGGGCAAAGCCGGTCAATTTTCTGTCCATAGGGAAGAGTATCTGTTAAACCTTTGAAGAAGTTGCGAATAGAATCCGCACTACGGAGCAAAGCGTGGTTGATCCTGAAACCGAGTCGTCACATCTCGATTGGTATCACTAGACATCGTATGAACGTTCGCGGAGGGCTTTAGGGAGGATATACGGTGGAATCGGTTCGCCCGTGAGGTATTCGGTGAAAGCATATGCTGTAGTCACCATGTATCGGACGTTGGGGTTTGGACATAGGTCTGAACTGCACTGTGTCACCGGTTGCAACAACCAGCTTGGGGTTCGCACTGCGTCAATGTCATTCAACATTGTGCTTCAGGCATGCGACCGGCCTCATCGATGAAGACGGCTGTCGGCAACCAGCGGACGGATCGACGTTCGTCTCCTTTGGAGGGAGATGTTGCTTCACATGTGTCTTCAATGTTTTCCACCTGTTGTTCTCCTTCGAAGGCATCTCGACGGACGACGCTTCGGCTTTTTGTCTTTTTTGCTTGCGTGATGCCGCAAGGAGTCACTGCTACTAGTCATGGCTGTTTCAAGCTCATGGTTTTGACGAAACCTGCGTTGGTTGCCGCTTTGAAACCGTCGATCGGTGTACATTACATCAAACTCATCTTGCTCTTCCGAAGCCGTAAATTGGGTGGTGAGGCTCTGATTCATACTGGAGGCTGTACTGACAGCTGAACGGAGGGAACTAATTGTACAGGTCCTGGAGGTTGTTAGGGCGTTTGTAGAGGGATGCCAGGCGGATCCAAGCATCGTTGGGAAGAAGCAGCGGGGGCATGTACATTTAACCAGCGCCCTGGCAGTGTGGACCCGAGGCCATCACCAAGCCACAACGCGGTAAAATGCGCAGTATTCGCGACATCTCTGGGCCGTTTCGTGGACCCCAGGGCAAAGCTCGGTCAGACGATAGCCTGATGGTGATCTCATGCCGCGAGGACTTCCCCTCAGATCCTTGGAACGACTCGCACGGCGGCTTCTGCGGTATCAACGTTCTCCTCAGGAAGAATGGTATCCTTCAGTAGGGCCTGCGCAAGGTTGATTTCCAGATTGCTGAGAACGCCGCAATTAATAACACACAGACCGATCACAGGGCGAGGCAGTCGGCGAGGCAGTCCGGAAAGATTTACTACGATTAGACAAATCGGGGTCGGTAGGCGCGTTCCCCTTACTCGGATCGCTCGATTTCGGAACCACTTTCGCTGCGTGGTTTCTTCTCGTGTTTCAATAACCAGCCATCTTGTCGCACAAACTGTATTTCGAATGTTCGCATTTTGGGTGTGGCTTCATCTTTTCGAGCGACATGACGCCCGCTTCAGGAGGACGGTTGACTCGAGGGCCCGGGGCAATGAATACGGAGGTGGGAGGGTCACACGTTGACTCGGACAGATCTGTTGAAGTCGACGAAGGTTGCGGTAGCCATCCCCATCAGTCGTAAGTTCGAGTGGTAAGTCGTGTTTGATTCACTAATAACTTGTTCTTCTTCGGATACAGCACTTCAAGACCGTAAGTTACGAGACCTTCGGGAGGTTGTCAGAATTAAGCCTAGAAACGAAGCTAGTTTGAACTCACATTTTGGATGCTTCTCTCCGCCTGTCTCGGAGCCCGGCCTGTATCGGGGGTCTGAACAACCGTGGCTATGCTCATTCCGGGAAAACCAGATTGAGAGATCAGATTGAACGTCGCTTGGTCGACTTATTCTGACACTCACTTCGCCGTATCTGCGCAGATTCTATTAAAAATAAAGATAGATAAGATCGCTGCAGCCGCAATGTGACGTTCTCCTGAGTCTTACCCTCGGCCCGCGTTTGACAATCAGCATCTCGAAAATCTTGCTCTTTCGCGATGTAGGTCATGCATTTCGATGACAAATCGGAGGTGATATACGTCGAAAGCGTTCTCGTGGCCCGTTAAAGGGCGCCTCTATCGACGAGAACAAGGCAGTCCGTAGAATACGGGATTAAGGAAAGCGCAGGCCATCCCCAGTCCGTGTGCAATGCTCTCAAGCATAGCCGGGCTGGGATGGCCGCTGGAACCAGAGCCGAGAACTCGACGATTGAAGCAGAACTCGGCCGAGAGAAGGTCATGGGTTGGAAAACGACCGACCGACCCTGGCGCGCACAAAAGGCTTAACATTGTGTTGTGATGAGGCTTGCGGCGCTGATGACCGCTGTCGCTATCTCGCCTATCCGAGATGATGAAGTCAATTCGGGGGAAGAACCTCCCGCTCTTGGGGTCCAATCAAAATGGAACCGCCAAAGTCTAAGCCACATTGATTGAAGGCACGCTGACGGAATCTTCCCACGGACTGGTAGAATGTCATGTCCGATTAGCGTGCGATCGCGGTCGAGGTCTCTTCGACATGTGCGTTGCTTCTGAGTCTTCTGACGGCATTCGTCCACGGTGACGAATGCCTGTAGGGATTTTCTGGGATCAGGAATGAAGCTGCCATGAATGCGCATGGCCATCGCCTGAGCTGCCTCCGCATGAACAACGCTACGATGTCCTCATCTTGACCCTGGTGTAGTAGCAGTGCTGAGCGGGTAGCTTCCGGCGATAGGAAAGCCTTAGCGGGTGTCTTTGCGCCAAGTTCCGTGAGTCTCCAGTTACAGCAGGCAAGGAAGTTCCTGCGTGAAACAAGGTGTCGACCGTCTGTCTGACAGGGAGAAAAACACGTCAGCATACGTTACGGGTAAGAGAGTGGCTGTAAGTGTCAGACCTACTTTGGGGTCCTGGGGATCGAGTGCTCGAAAATGCTGTCGGTCGCTCTCCACTCGTGGATCTCATCAATGACGACGAAGCCGAAGCACATGGCGTTGACTTCGTACTTGAAATGTTGCTCATCATCTTCGTTGCGCGCATAGAGGATCTTCTTCCATCCGTCATCGGATTCAATCATGAGATCCGTTCCAATCTCTCCAACTTCGGCTGTGAGGTCGCGTTCTTTGTAGAACATTTCTGTCTTGGGCTTGGTAACCAGATATTCATCCTCTCGCCAGTCTGCCTTTCCCGAGTTCAAGGAACCCCTTCTCGTCTTCTATTATCTTCGGCTGTTGTGCCCAATTCGGAACATTCATGCCGGGATAGGGCCATTTGTGTCGTTCTCCCATTTCCATGAAAACGTGTCGGCGAAGAAAGCGTTGGCTCTGTTGACGGCTTCGAGAATCAAGCTGGCGGGTGTGACGACCGGGGTGGTCGCTGCAAGCCCAGCCTTAGCGATTTTGCGTATGATGCTCTTATTTGTCGTGAGGACACAGGAGCTGCCCTGGTTTTTGATGTCGAGCACAGACTGGCCCCGGAAAAAGAAAAAAGAATAGAGCTAAATACTCATGCGTCTGAGATAGCTGAATGAAGAGACCCGTAGGGCATGGGAGACGTCAGAAGGGACAATCTTCTCGCCATCACCTTCCTCGACACTGGCATAATCATGTAGTAAGTGGCGACGAAGATTGGAATCGTCTTCGAGAAGTTTAAAATAGTCCTGTTGGATTCACAATAGCGGTATAGATGAAGAGGGGGGATATTCGTAATTTTGTAAAAGTTGATAATGAAGTTAGCTTACTTCGAAGGGTGGCGGGCGAGGTAGAAACGATATGGGTACCCGGCGAGGTGGGTCACGTGAGTGGTCACGTAACTGCTCGCCGGGTCCATTTGTTCCGACCCGGGCCACGGATCCGAACCCGGATCCAGCTCACTGGGCGAGTGGGAGTCCCACCTACTGGGTAGGGTAGGTGGGCGAATATTCCCACATGTCCACGGCATGAAGGTTGAAGTTGAGTAGCCTGGGACATAGTGGTGAAGAGTAGTGTTGTGGAAAGTAGCCGTAACTGCCCACTCCATGGCCATAATCGATCGTTTTCCTTTCATGCATAGCCAGCGAACAACGTAGAGTAGGGCCATGCTTGGTCTCTCCAGTGACTCCCGCGTCCAGGATCGACTGATTGCTGAGCTGCGCAGAGGCCTTGTTCGAGGGGCGGTCGTCACTATACATGAGCGTCGCGACAAGCTATGCATCACTTGAAGAAATCGCAGGTACCCAAGGTATTCTCCCTACAGTCGCCGAGCATCCAACCAAGCGAGCGTCTCCCAATTCTTCGCTTGGATCATTGAGGATGCACAACGCTTCCAGAAGGATTCATTGCTGATTTGGCAAGCTGCGGTCCCTTTCTTTAAGTACCCTGACGATCCCTGCCAGCTCAACTTGGAAGACCCTGCAGATGCAACCGCAGCTCAGATTAACCGGCCTTGAATCGAATAGTCCTTACATAGGCAGGAACCCATCAAGGCTAGATAGACACCCAACAACATCAGGACTGCTGCATAACCGAGAGCCTTTTGCGAGCGTGATCCGCCCGCAGCGGGCCATTCCTCAGGCCAGAGGGCGGCTAGCACAGGGTCCTGAGAACAGCAATCAACATGAGGACAACGAGAAGATGCCAGTGAGGTGGTTGTTAAGGTTGACCCAGGGTAACATGAACGCGCTTTCATCTAATACACAGCGACACCAATTTGCATCGGTGGAATCCAGAGTATATAATTGATACGGTCGTTGGTGGCGCTAGAGCCAGTGATGTGATCTTCAACCTTACGGAGGCGGCGAGCGGTGGCACGGACGGTCTCGTCGACGGTATAGATGCTTTGCGGGCTGACGATAACAGAAGGGTGCATGGGATCTACCCGGTTGAGGCTGATGAGGGCGCTTGAGATCTTGGCGTTGAAGACACTCGAGCGGCGAGCAGCAAAGACGGCGTGGACGGCGGCGCGAGAGGGAAGAAGGTGGTAGTAGGGCTCGCCACTCTCCATGGCCGTGAGGGCGGGTTCGCAAGCGTTCTAGACGCGGCGGACTGCGGGGTCGGAGGAGATGTTGCTGTCGTGCGCCTTGTTATTGAAGAGAATTCGCCATCGTCTTTTGCTGCTCGTGGGTTCCTCCTAGGCCGCCAAGAGCGATGGTCGTGAAAATTTGGCCGATGTTCCGCTGAAGTGAATTCAGGCGTATGCCTCGAGGCCAAAAGCTCGCAGCCATCGCATGCAAGCCATCACGTTGGTGCATTGGTGAGTGGCACCAGGCCTCTGTGTTCTCTGAATACATCTGTAAGCTCGTGAAGTTGGCGGATGATTGAATTCTAGGCATTGCCAATTCCCATGCCAGACCCAAATCTCTTCTCAGGATCTGGCTTCGATGCAATGTCGGACAGCATCGCTTGTTGACGGTGAAAATTGTTCGTCGTGCGCAACACCTTGGCTGGTGCTGTATGGAGCTTACTTACGCTAAGAACTCGCCTTGGGCATGGGCGGATGGGCCCGAATTTAAATTATGAAGACTAAGCTGTCTCCTGGGGTGGCGTTGTAGTCATGAGGTCTGAGGGAATGCCCGCTGGGTGAACTCCGTCGATCTTTTCGGGGGGCGCGATCGAGAGCTTAGTCTCTCTCTTCGCAGAGTTCGTAAATTCCTTCTCGGAATGGGCGCTTTTCTCCACGCCAACTTGACCACTTCGCCTTCTCATTGTTACTGAAACTCTGCAGCCGTGAAGTGGTAGCCGGGCATGTAATGTGTGAATTGCTCTAGAAGCGCCGAGCACGTGGTTTATGAGTCGCCCGCCCAAGAGACACGGGCTACGTGGCATGCTTCCGGGAATGAGTTCAGCTGTCGTGGCTGCTGGGTTGCGGCAAGTAGAAGCGGCATCACCAGCCGCAGGCCCACTGCAACATCCTCCCCCCCCCCCCCCCCCCCCCTTTCCTTCGTAGATTCGAAAAAGTTGTAAGATACATCAGCGGCACGCCAGATGTAAAGAATCTTTAGTAGTAGAGGCTATTAATTCGAGGAAGCGTCGAGGGGTAGGAAACTGTATGCAGTTTGCACTCTGGGAGGAATATGATAGGTGTGAAAGTGGTGTCGAATCAGAGTCATAAGTCACGATTCTTCTTAGCATCGGGCGCGACTCTGCGACTCGCCCGAGGAGAATTCGAGGGCTGGATAGGTGATTGACCGCAGTATACCGCTCCTTGGATCCTGGGCTGAGCTAGCAACAAAGCCACGACTACGACTTACTGCGCAGTAGCATAGTCGAAGTTGGGGATACAATGTTCACCAAAATATGGATGAAAAGCGCTGCGAAACGATATTATTACTTCGCCTCTTCTCTCTGCTCGCTCTGTCTGTCTCCGGTTTTCTTCGGCGGAACATTCTAATAAGAATCCGTGGTTGGTCAATTCGAAGGCAGTAAGTATTTGACGCCATTGTTACGTTCGCGGATCGAGACTGCAGTCGAGCTTAGTCAGATAGACTTGTGGGTAGACGGCACCCTGAATTCGCTGAGACAAACTACTCACCACGATGAAGAACGCATTTATTTGCCCACTAGAGGGGCGATGATCTGGCTGGTTTGCTCCAATCACGACACGCCATGTAGCCCTCAGAACAACATACTCACGGAGGTGATGAAGATAACGAAGACCAGCGCGTTCAACGTCGCGGAGCTCAATCACTCCCTCATAAGACTCAGTGATGCACGCGGCTGTCGACACTGGAGACTGTCGGCTGTACAGAGCAAGTGCAACCATCTCACAAGCCGAGGCACAGATAACGGTGTAGTTTGCAGGTCCTACTCAGTCAACGTATGTCCTTGGGTGTCGGCAGACTAAGGCTGAGGTGCATGGTCCTGTCCAGGAGATGCATATGGTTGGGTGTCAGTATAGTGAGAATGAGGTCCTGGGCCCTGCTTGAATGATTCTGTAGTGGACTGAGGTGTATGGTCCTGTTGCTCCAAAGCATCGGCTGGTTGTTCCCAAGGATCGGTTGATGACTAAATTGGATTGAAACCCAGCTGCATCAGTCGAAGTGTTTGGTTGGTCTGAGCTCGCAGTAAATACGATACGTCGCATAAGATCACCAAGACGGCCAAGGGCCCGGATGAATTGTGATAAAGGGACATGACATCAACATTGTCGAGTGGGTATACGTAGAATGGGTAAATCCATCTGGATTGAAATAATACGTAGAATGGTCAAGTTAGGTAGTGGGTATAAGGATATGAACAAGGATTGGCTACTGCCGTCATGGGGCGAAGTGCTCTGTGCAGGGTCTATGCGTGGAGGGGCCAAGTCGATGGCAAGGGGATTACGCTGAATTGCGATCATAACTTCAAATCATCAGATGACTTCTTCTCGTCTATCTCCTTTTGCGGCGGCATTTCTCTGTTCCCCATTGTTGGGGATTTCGGCGTCTCCTTGGAAGTTGGTGTTGAAGTAGCATCAGTTGTAGAAGTTGTAGTATCTGTGGCGGGCTCGTATCGTGCGGGACCAGAGACAAGGGGATCTGAGCTCTCGGAAATCTCGTGTTTCTTCTCCACGACAGGTGCGTTGGGATCGAAGACGACAGCGACCTCGTCGAGGGGTGTGGCCATACCCTGTGCGGCAAGCTGGATCTTTTTCTTGGCCTGGACACGGAAGTCTGTGGCGTCGTGGGGCGCGCCCTCGGAACCGTCGATGGTGTGGCCTTCACGACCGCGGTCCTCCTTGATGTCGGTGCCGACCTCTGCCTCCAGGGCTGTGGTCACACGCGAGAGAGTATCCTTGGGAATGAACTGTTGGGCATCTTCGGTGTCACTGTCGTCGCCTTGTCGCAGAGGGGAGCCGACAGAATCGGTCTCTTTATCATCGTCGAGCTTGAGAGCTGAGTCGACACCCTCGGTGACCTTGCGAATTTCCTCCTCGAGATCCTCATCGTCGCCTGCGGCGGCAGATGCAAGCTGCCTCTCGGCTTCTTTGACGCCGACGATGCCGCGCCATAAGTCCTCAAGCTCGTCACGCCAGCCCAGCAAGGAAGCAAGCTTTCGAACACCAGCGTCACACGTGCCCAACTCAACGACGTCATCGGCTCGGCGACCCATCTGTCCGACGCGCTCCCTGTTCAACAGCAACCGCGGCACACCAGACTTCGAAGCCTCGGCCAAGCCAGCAAAGGGATAGACCGAGAGGCTGGTACCCATGACGATGATGAGGTCTGCCATGGCCGGGAGATGTGTGTTGTTCCGGAACGCTTCTGGCAGGGCCTCGCCGAAGAAGACAATATCAGGCTTCACAAGTCCTTCACATGTCTCGCAGTGAGGTACAATCTCGGCCTGAACGTGCTCGATCATCTTGTCGTCGGGGAAGGGGGTGGAGCACTCGATGCAGCGTTGAGTGGCAAAGCTCCCGTGAGCCTCGATGATCTTGTCGTCTGGGACGCCGGCGCGGCGCTCGAGGCAGTCGATGTTCTGGGTGAAGTTCATCTGTAGCAGGCCCTTTTTGGCGAGCAGGGCGATGAAGACGTGGGAGACGGTCGGGAAGAATTTGCCGGGGTAGAGCTCCTTGGCGAGGTAGTAGAAGGGCTCTGGGTGCTTACGGAAGTAGGTGATGTCGAAGACGGCCTCGGCGTACGGGAGGTTGAGGCGGGCGAGGTTGGCGTAGAGTCCGGTGCCGGGGGATCTGAAGTCGGGAACTGTAAGGGTCGGTTAGTTCATTTCTCATAAAAAAAGCTATTGCAAGAGTGGACTTACTGCCTGCAGCCGTGGAGATGCCAGCGCCAGTCATGACAGCAATGCGCTTAACGTTTCCGGACCTGATGTAGTCGGCGATGGCCTGGAGGTTCCTCGCCTCGAGGGTCTTGGGCTGGACGCTGTCGTCCAGCATGGTGGATTCTTCGTTGCCCATCTTGTTGCGCGGCCGATTGGAGTTGGACCGGCCCTTGGGGTGTTTGTCGCGACGTCGGCGGCCTATGGTGGGCGAATTTGGCGGGTTTGACGTTGGGGGAAAAGTCTGCAGTTGAACACTTCTTTCGGAATATGAGAATATGTCGTGATGATGCTCGGTATTGGATTGAGGGTTGCCAAAAGGTTAGGGCCGCGTGCAGAGAGTATTGGCTTGTGGGATCTAAGGCAGCAGCAGTTGATCCTGGGGTCGATGTTGGAGGGATGGATAGTGGTCGCCTCGCCTGGCCGCTCATTCAAAAAAGTAGTTGGCTCGCTTCCGTGTTACATCATGCGGCGTCCCCACCCCCGCCATCCTGGAGCTGTTATCGCAGATCCTTATCGCGTGGGCCAGCGGCAGTTGGGGGTCTTTTATCGACGATGGGAGCTAAGAAGACTTAGTCAGCAAGTGTTCATAGCAGCCAGTAGGTACCTTACTCAGAGTCCGTGGAGAGATTACCTACCTAGTAATTAACCCACGCTTTTTATCATTGGAACGTCACAACGCGGCGGCGAGGATTGCCTGGTGAAGTCCAAGAATCGAGAAAAGAAAAAGGAGAAGGGAAATTCTACTTCGCGTACTGAGTGGGATGCTTCGCAGATATGAGGTAGCAAAGGAGCGAGTGATCTGAGTGTTCAGGGGCAAAAACACGTTGATCATGCGAGGCGGAGGATGGGCGACATCTACACTGGGCTCAGAATGCGCCCCGGCTCTTTCCGACGCGGGAGGTCACCTCAAATTCGCAATTAATACGGAAGCCGGACAGGCCTCACTGCTCACCGGTTGTAACCTGGCGGGTTGACAACCGAATCATCCTTTCGGCCAGTGTCTGGATAGCTGCACCGCAACCGCTCTCACCGACGGTCTCCTGCTTGACTCTCAGACCGATATCCGTAAAACTCCCATGGAAGCAGCTGTCCGTTGAACTGATTACAAGGCATTTGGCATCTAGATCATGCGTCTATCGCTCCACCGTTCAACAATATCATGTTATCACCATCCTCAATAGTGCCCTGTCCCAACTTCAAAGCAACTTATTACCAGGCAAACGGTACGCAAAAACAACAACAGTACTCGCAACAGCCATGAGCGTCGCAGCCATGTACGGCAGCCCGATCCACGGGCGGCCAGCAGCGGCACCGGCCCGCAGCAAAGCCGATATTACCGGCGCAGCGATCAAAGTGCTCAGCTGCTCCACCCACGAGATGGTGGTGTTCAAAGTGCCAATCGTGTGCGGCTCGACCACCGCGTTGAGGACCGCGCGACAGATGTTCGTGTACGTCGTACCCATCGAAAATATGACGAGAGCCGAGATCAGGAACCAGGGCTTGTATGCAATAGCAACCATGAAGCAGCCGAGAGACAAAAGGGTACCCGTCATCCGCACCAGCCACAGGTCGCGGATCAGGGGGTGCATGCCCGTCCATTTGGTAATGTGCCAGCTCAACGCCGGCAGCACCGCCAAGAGCATTGCCATGTTTGTGATGGTTGAGACGGGAGCGAGCATCGTAGCCTGCAGGCCCCCGTTAGCATGTCTGACACAATGTCTCCAAGGGGGAGGAGTCTGCTTACCTTTGCCCAAGACCATCCAAACAAATTATGGACGTACTGCGTCAAGATCTCCGTTTTGACGTACTTGACAATCACGGTCAAGTTGAATCCAAAGACAAGCGCAATGACCCTCTTAGACTTGATGAGGAAATTGTAAACATGGCTCATGTCGTTCTTCATCGTGAACACAATCTGCTCGCGGAGAGTGCGTTTGGGGCTTTGGGTATCTTCAGCGCGGTGGAGCGTTCGCTCAACTTCCACATCTGCCGCCTTCCGCAGTTCGGAGGTCTCTGGAATGAAAGGAGGCAGGCAGGTGCCGAAGAGGAGCAGGCCCATACCGAGACCGAGAGGCAGCCAGGGGCTCTTGGTAAGGAGAGCAGCGCTCATTGGAGCGACGATCAGCTCGCCTGAAAGCGCGACTGCACCAACCTTGTAGTAAACCGCTGTCCTGTATCGAGTTAGCAATAGAGGAGTCGCGGGAACGAGCGCTGACTTACAGGTCGGAAACAGGCACCACGTCGGAAATCATGGTCCACACCATTGCTTGGACCATAGCAGCACCTCCGCCGATGAACTGGAACAGGGCGCCGAACCAGACTGTCCACAGAGGCAGCACATCAGGCCAAAGAACTGACACTGTTAGCAGGCGCTTGAGACACACGCAAGGTGGCACTAACGCGGCTGTATCATCCACAGAAACTCTAGACTCAGTCCAAACATGGCCAGAGACAGGACTGGTCGACGGCCGTACTTGTCGGCGATGATGCCGTAAGGGATCGAGGTGATCAATGCTGGGCAAACTGTTAGCAGCAGCTCTGCGCATTGGCTGTGGCTACGGGAAGCGACTTACGAGGTATGCACTCAAACGAATTCATCCACCCCTTCACCATCGCCAGCTCGCCCGCAACCTCCGGACCCTTGCAGATATCGTCTGCCGCATCCGTGGCTACGTGGTCCGGGTAGCGTTTCCGACAAATAATGTCTTCCATGATCTGGTATGTCGGCGGAATCTGCAAGTAGGCGCCAATCTCAATAATGACGATGAAAGTCATGGCCAAGACGATGACCTTGAGCTGGTACGCGCGAGTGGGGGCGACCGTCGCAGGCAGGTCGTGCGCCAACAAAGGTGTCTCCTCAGCGGGCCGTCGCTCAATATCGCGATGTTGGCTTGCGTCCTTCTTGGTCGTCATTTTCCCTATTGTTTTTTTTTTTTCAAGGTCTGTTGCCTGTGAAGGCCGAAAACGCAAGAGCCGTTATTGAAGGTGTCTCTCCAAGGAATGATTATAGGGGTGAAAAAAGCACTGGAGGGAAGACGTAAATGCTGCGCTGAAATCGCTGAATCAACAGAACAGTGCCGCCCACTTCATCACCCGATGAAGGAGAATTGGCTGGCGCGTCGAGAGCCCAATGATCTTCCCAGAGAGGAAGCTCATTAAACGTACGGCGCGTTGCCAACAGCGCCCAGAACTGGCCCTCGCATGCCACGGAGGATTTCGACCCTGGATGAAAGGGTCCAGTAGGGCGCCGAAACGGGCCCATCCCTGCGGCACAGCGATTGCGAGTCAGCTGGGCGTCGACGATCTGCTTATCGGATCCCGCAATGTTGCCAATCACCGCGGAGGCCCAACGTCGCAAATCTGCTGCTCTTCGGCCGCGTTACCCAGCGTAACTAACGATAATGACCATGATGTAAAACACGGGCCTCGTTACTCGGCGCGTCGCACCATTCCGACTTCATCG
Source organism: Colletotrichum ledebouriae (assembly GCA_036785755.1). Lineage (NCBI taxonomy): Eukaryota > Fungi > Ascomycota > Sordariomycetes > Glomerellales > Glomerellaceae > Colletotrichum > Colletotrichum ledebouriae. Next base: position 19,956 of record JAVHLU010000553.1, on the reverse strand, counting down.
TCCCAGAAACTTGCACCTCGGAAGTCTGTTCCTGGAGAAGTGAGGAAGTCAGTCTGTGAAGGCTGTCGTCGAAAGTCGAAGAGCCAGGTTCGTCCCATCGTCCCAACTATCAGACCACGATCAAGGGGCGACCGCCCCCTCCATCATGATTTCCGGCGGTGGGTTCTTGGCCTGGGATCCCATCGACGTCGTCAGCCCATCGACGGGGCAGCCTCAAAGCTTAGCCTTGACTGACGCGGCCGGCGAGAACACCGATAACAACGAGCCAGCATCTCGGACCAAGCTGCTTGATACTGGAGTGGAGGCTGGGGTCTGTTGTAGCAGTCGTCGTTAAGGGGACCTGACTCGACCCTCAACTAGCTTCTGTCGACTTCCTGCGTGGGTCGACGATTGAGAAGATACCCGAAATAACTAATATTGGCGGTAAAATTGTCGCTCTCCGTTGATGACCCGCAGATCTTGACAGCGGTGACGTGACTCCCTCCATTTCGGCTGGTTGATCAAGTCATGTTGGTGATGTTGCACGTCAAAGCAGACATTTTGCTCGAAGTGGAAGATTGAAGTCGTGAAGAACATCGGTCATTGCTCCAGATACAGTTGCAGATTGAAATGTTTGCCCCGGGCGACTCAGGCATACTTTCCTGCGTGTTTACAAAAAGCGCATATGTAGTAAATCGTTGCCCTACGCCCTAAACAGGAACTACCTACCTTACTCACAGGGCTGCATCTTGGTGCTCGAGGTTAAAGGCGCCCAGGCGTTTAGGGGGACCGGAATGCTGACTCATCGGTCGGCCGCGGGGCACGGCGCCCAGTGACGAAGCTACCCCGCCATAGCTCCGTCGCCGACTCCGACTCATGTTCAACACACGAGACCGAACGTGACAACCACCATCATGTCCGGCAAAGCCAGGGTTACCTCCACCGGGCCTCTGGTGTGTTCTCCCCGCTCCCGCTCCCCTTAGCCTATAACCTTCTTCATAAGTCGTTTCTCCTCGACTAACCCGTCCGATTGAAACAGTCCGACAGCGAGGCCCGCTGGATCAAGCTCGTCAAGATCGACTACGCGGATCAGAACGGCAAAGCCCGTACCTGGGAGTCCGCTGAGCGCCGCACGCGTCCCAAGGGCGGCGAGATTGACGGCGTCGGTATCTTCGCCGTTCTCGAGAAGCCCACCGGACCTGAGATCATTTTGCAAAAGCAGTACCGCCCGCCGATTGACAAGATCACCATCGAGGTTCCCGCGGGATTAGTCGATGAGGGCGAGACGGCTGAGCAGGCGGCGGTGAGGGAGCTGAAGGAGGAGACGGGCTATGTCGGTGTTGCTTCTGAGAAATCACCGATCATGTTCAACGGTACTGTCTTCATCCCCTCTGAGTCTGGTCCGTACCATCTGGGATACTAACGTGGTGATGAATTCTAGATCCCGGCTTCTGCAATACGAACCTCCGCATGGTCCACGTCACCATCGATGCTACTCTCCCCGAGAACAAGAGCCCCCAGCCCGAGCTGGAAGAGAGTGAATTCATCGAGGTCTTCACGGTTCCCTTGACCAACTTCTGGGCAGAGTGCGTCCGTCTCGAGAAGGAAGGCTACGCCATCGACGCTCGCGTAGGCACGATAGCTGAGGGTATCGAGCTAGCCAAAAGATTTAAGCTGTGAACCCCTCCTCCCGGTTTCCTAGACAGGTGCCACGTGATGATCAAACTTTGCCTTCACGTCGGAGTCCCTCCCACAAAGCCACGGCAGCAAGACTCTTCCCGTCCCTTGCGCCCTCCCTCCAGAGGTCCTTCATGGGCACAATCTTTAACGTAATCTTCTCCCCGTGATCTCTCAGTCCCGTCAACTTGCCATCCCATTCCTTCAACTGGTCTCTGGGGATTCGTCTCTCGTGGCTGTAGATCGTGATGAACTCATCGCACCCACCAGCAGATGGGAACATGGCCTCTGCCAATCCTTCATCGCCCTCCTCCTCCGCAGCCCTCCCTGCGCCAGCTAGCTCGCTGAGACACGTAAGCTGGTCCTCGTGAATCTCCAATCCGCACTCTTCCTGGATCTCCTTCGCCGCCGCGCCTGCAAAGCTGCCGCTGTCGTCGACCATGCCTGCGGGCAGCTCTACGAAAGACAGGCTCCCAGCTGGAACTCGCGGTTGTACAGTCAAGACCACGTATCTCTCGTCACTGTCGGCGGGAACGTCGTCGGGAATAAGGATCAACAACATGGCGACGCTCGGTCCGCGCAGGAAGATGCTGGCAGGCAGCTTCTCGCCCGCCCCGTTGCTGACCTCGGCGGTGATCTTCAGGAATCCCACCCTGCCTCCGCCAAAGATGTCAAACGACTGGACTGTGATGCCACGAAGAGCATAAGGGTCTTCATGGAACGGATGGCCCGTGCTTTTGCCCTGAAGGGCGAGGGAGTTGGTCAGGCCCTTGACCCAGTTCTATCGCGCGCGTCAATTTTTGCTCACGATTCAGCTTTTGGCGTCTGTGCAGCTCGGCATCGGATATGCTCATTTCTTACATTGAATGGGCGGAAGGACAGGAGCTGAGACTCGGACAAGCCCTCGGGAAGCTTGACCTGTATCCCAATGTCCTTCAGAGTGACTTTCGACATGGTCCTGCTGGTGCGGAGTGGACTGCTGATTTGGTAGCGGGAATGTAGTAGGCGGAGTTGCAGATTATGGTTCCCGGGAGTGATGCAGTTATGTGCACGTCGTTTGAAGGCACGCGCAATCGAGCTCATTGTGGCTTGGGGATGGGAACGGTGTTAGCGTGACATTGGTGTAGGTGAACAGTTGACGTCAGTCCGAAATAAGGTAGGTTGTTTAGCGGGGCAGTGGGATGCTTGCGCGGTGATTCAAGTCGCGATTCTGCTTGCTTGGTCCAAATACACTCCCCAAGCAGTACTACGACATGCGATATTCTCCAAGCTTTGGACAAGCTCAGTTGAAATCTCATCAAATATGCTTTTCCTTGCCTAAATGCCTACATGCTATGCAATCGCAATGATGACCTCTAATACACTAGATCTCGTCAAACCCCGCACGTCTGGAACACATTAATAACACGCGAGCGTATGCAACACTCACTAAAAGCATCGCCAGAAGAAAGCTTTGCTACTGTCACGTTACGTTTCACGGCACTACAGCCGTATCAGCCCAGAAAGTTCTTCAGATTGCCGCCAATGTTCTTGAGGTCCAACAAGAACGTGTCGTGACCAAACCAACTCATCTCCTCGCTCAACTCAATATGCGCGACATTTCTATTACCCGCGAGCTTCAGAGCCTGCGCGACCTCTCTCTGTTGCCAAGCAGGGAACAGAATGTCGCTTGCAACGCCAATGACAAGAGCTGGAGTGTCTCTCAAGGCTGACAGACCGGCAATCAGATCCTCAGGTGGTCTCGAGGACATCTCTGCGGGCTGATCTGATGCACCAGCATTGGACTCTGGCTGCTCGACATAAGGGGTTTCGGGAAGGGTCAGACTACACGCGGCGTCGTTCCGTATGGGCCCAACACCGGATTGGAGAAGCTTCTCGCGCTCTGCTCTCCTGGTGCTGGCAGCCACCTGATTCTCGCGGCCCAAGTCAAAGAGATCCATCGCCTTGCTGACGTACAGCAGGCTGTTTGGATCATACGTTAAGCAGAACTTCTCTCCGGCGTGGTCAAGATACGTCTCGATCAAGAAATCAGGGCAGAGCGCCGGCGGCTTGCTGGGGTCTGCTCTCCTCCTGCCAAACCGCTGTTCCCACTCCGGCCCCGATCTGTAAGTGACCGTCGCAATCTCTCTTGCCAACTTCATACCAGCATGAGGCGGCACTCTTCCATAATAAAACCCTCGGTTCCAGTTCGGGTCCATCATCAGTACCTGTCGTTGTGTGTGGCGCATCGCGACACTGTACGGATGACTCCTCGCGCAGCCACTGATTGAGACGATCCTACCCACGCGTTTGGGAAACAAGGTACCCGCGGCCAGAGACTGCATCCCACCCATGCTGGATCCGACACTGGCGTATAGTTTATCAACTCCGAGGCCATCAAGCAGACGGAATTGCGCGCGGACCATATCCTCCATTGTCAATATCGGGAATCGCGTCGCGTATCGCTGGCCGTCTGCAGGGTCGATGCTGCTAGGTCCCGTCGAGCCATAGCAGCCGCCGATAACATTTGTGCATATAACGTGGTATTTGTCCGTATCCAGCGCCAATCCCGGCCCGATGAACTTCTCCCACCATCCGGACTTCGGGTTGCTTTCCGTAGAGTGCGCATGAGACGACGCAGAAAGACCGGTGTGAAGAAGGATCACGTTGGACTTCTCTGCGTTCATCTGGCCCCAGGACTCATATGCGATATCGAATTCGGGTAGGACACCACCCCAGTCGAGAAGGAGCGGCTCTTTACAATGGTACGTCTCGGTTGCGCCAGCGGTGTAAGAGGGCTCGGGCCCGCTGGATTCAAACTTGGCTTCTAGAGTCGCGGATCGGTTTTCGAGAGCGTCCAGGCATGGAAACGCCATGGCCGGGTTCGACGCATCGCCGGGGCTGTTCGAGGCTTTTCGCGCCGGTTTAGAGTGAAATTGGCGGGCGCATTGTTGGACGCCAAGCGCCGCGGAAGAGCTCCGAAATGCGGAGGAAGCTTTGCTCCGGGGCAGGGCCGCGCGGGTTTGGCGAAGGGCCGCCGACGCGATTCTTTGACACTTCATGGCGGCAATTGGCGATGCCGGGGCTTTTCAGAGGCTTAGGAAGTGATCCCGGGCCTGTATCCAAGATATAGCATCGCCTTGCAGGTTTCCTGCGGCCGGGTTTGTAAGCTGGGGCTGCGTTGACAAAGGTCCAGTTGCAGCCCGCAATGGTGCAATCGCACGTGGCGATAAGACGCTGATAAGAAGTCTTATCGCGACGGCAAGCGTCGGTCGCAAGTTCTAGACACTGGCTAAGGGAGCTCCAACCCCGCTAACGCGTCCACTCTCCCCACTGACGTCAATTTAACCTTCCTCATTCAGCGTCGCCGCCGCTCCGTGCCCCCATTAGATTCCCAGCGACTGCCTAGAACACACTACCCTAGTAACAAGCTGACGTCGACAGCGGACGACAGCTCCTCCAGACCTACTCTGAATCACAGCTCTTATTCTTATTTCGCGAACCTTGTTTGGTTGCAGTCTGCACCTGCAATCGCCCATGTCTGACTTCTTCTCCTCCTTACAATCATACGTGGGACCACTCGCAACATTCGCAGTCGGTGCTGTTATCGCCAGAGCCATGAGCGGCAAAGTCACCTTGCCAGAGGGCCTCGTGCCGGCTGGAAACGAGAAGAAATCAACAATCCGTGATCGCAACTCTAAGCCCGGTGAATACAAGCCCACACCGGCCGACGTGATTGATGTTCGCATCACAATCGAGAAAGCTGGGAAACTTCCACCCGAGCTGTTAGACGTCATCTTCGACCAGGCCGAGTACTGGCCGCACTCTGAAGCCACTTTTGAACAGAAGCCTACTACCCCCGGCTCCTTACGTGTGAGCGGCGGCACTTCACAGGACGAAAATAGGCTTCTTCTTAGATGCCCTCCTGTTGGATTCATCGACTACGGGAAAGTTGGCGAGGCATTCAAGAGCGCCCCTCTTCCTCCCAAATCGATTGATGGTTCGGCGGCGGTCGAGCCGCTGCAGAATCTGACGCTGATGCAGCCTTCATCAAGTCCAACCGAGCCTACTCGTGAGGCGCGGAGGGAGTTCTTTGAGGGTTCCATGGCGTCGCCCCCAGCGTTTATCCACCCTGTCCGAAAGATTGTATTCAAATTGAGAAGCAGAGATCAGGGTTGGGGAGGAGTAATCGCGGATAAGGGTTCGTATAAGGGCTCATGGACCTGGTTCGAGGCTGGCTTAGAGAAGTTTGACGAAGAACGCAAGTGTGAGTTCTGCCACTACTCGTGAGTAGTAATTGGGACTGATCTCATCTCAATACAGGCGACGGCTTGTGCAAGCGATCCGCACCCAGAGAACCTGCCGCTACCGAGAACCCCGATGCTGACAACGCACCGAGCGAAGCGTCTAACTTCTGTACTTGCGGACTCCAATCAGTGTACCCTCCTGTCGTCGCGTCGCCCGACGGCAAGCTGGCATACCACCACCACGTTCATCCCCTCGATAACCTCAAGATCCAGGCGAACAAGACGGCAAATAGGGAGTTCTTGGACCATGAGGTGGTGTGGTCATGGACGGACGACATTAAACCAGAGTCTCCGGAGGGCGATCATCTCGCAGAAATCGGTCGAGGACGTGGCACGGGCACGGGAACATTCGTTCGCAATCTCAAGTTGGGCGATGTCATTACCGTTTGGGCAAAGGCGAGATTCGGCGGTTGGACTAACTACGTTGAGAGTGTCAAGGTTGAGATCTACTGGGCGGTCTGAACGGTTCAGGATCTGATGATGTACCGCCGGCTTTCCCTAAGGAATGATTAGTAGTTGCTAGTCCAGGCGTTCGGGTAACGAGCAGAATGAGACATGATTCCGATACGAGCCTCAGTGTCCCTCTCCTGGTCGTTGTTGTGCTCCTGACCATGTGTCCTGCTGTCTCCGCGGCTTGCTTACCTGCACGCCTCAAAAAGGCGAGCGATTCTTGATACAATAATGACAAGAGAAGCGCAGTAAGAAGAACCTGGACAATCGATATACGCATGACGTGTGATGTGCTCTGGGTCACCTCTGCAGACGTTCAACGGCCTATTCCTACGAAGAGGTAAGTACTCTCCGCACATAACGTGATTGGACGAACCCAATCTCCCAGGATTCGGAACGAGATCGGGGTTCACTACCTCTAGTCCCGGGAAACATTCGGTGCAAAACTCTCTTACATCCGTATCAAACGTCGTTTCCTTGGCGATGTTTCAAGTGCCCTCTCAGCGTCCCCTGCGTTCGCCTCAGGGATTCACGATTGTGAGCTCAACTCCTCATACACACAGACTCCTCGCCGATCGTCTTCAGCAAACGAACACCACCCTTTGGAAATAACACAAGGACTTCCAGCGCCTTCCTTGCTTATTTTCAACCCGTCAAGTGGGAGATGGAAATTATTAGGCAGCGCATCAAGCCTCATCTCGGCGGAAAGACTCCGAAAACCATACAGAGCCGCCGCAGCCCATGGGAATATGAGTCTCGGCACTAGGAGCACGACTGTCAATAACATCGCTTATCAGCTTCTAGGCATCTTCAGAGACGCGAAGACGCATGCCAGGAACGATCCAGAAGCCTGAAGGTCATAAAGATTGTCAATCACGGCAGGCATATATAGCTGGAAGCAAAAGAGCACAACTCTAGTCAAGGGGCGATCTAGACTCCCTGTCGAGACAGCTGCGTGATGACGTGGCGTCCGGAGAAGACTCAAATATGTTCTCGACATCAGCCTCTCCCAAGAATGAGCCGGCAAATGGTCCACGGCTTGAATGACACTACAATTCGATTGGTCTAGGGCTTGAGACGGTGCTGCAAACAAAGCAACAGCTTCAAAATGATCATTCTGATGAATGCTTTTCTGTAGAGGTGAGTTTTCTAGAAGATGGAAAACCCACAGGCAGCGAAGGCAAAATCCAACTTCTGTGAATGAGTCAAGAAGACGGCAGGCATCCCCATGTGCGCCGTTTCAAGGGATTGCAAGAACTAAGCTCTGAAAAAGGACGCCTAGCTTCTAAGCAACGCAAGGGGGTGATGGAGGTGAACTCGGACATGTAATCACGAGCAGAAGTTAACGTGAAGGCAGTTCCTCGGCTCTGGAAAATGGCATCATCACATAAACTTGTGATTGTTGTCGGGAACAGCGGACGTAGAACGACAGACCATAATGACTTCGCGTAGGTGCCAAATGTGATATTAAATGCATGACTTGCATGACAACTATCATACGGCTCTATTGACAGCAGACGGTCGTCTCGTCAATACCCGTGGATTTGTCCGCCGACTCATCCTCGCCCGCGGTGCACGATAACCAGTCGGTAAGAAACTTGCCAAGCCCGGCGCCAATGATGATAGAGACGATGATGTACCCATTGAAATACATGGCCAACAACATGACGATGTAAGCGACGCCGAATGTCACGGCGTGCAGGACGGAGCGAAGCAGCTGTTGGATGGGCGAGACCCGCATGATGACCTTTCGAGGAGCCAGACTCGGCGGCACCTTTGCGGCACGCTGGCAGCGGTCTTTGACGGCATCGCCATCTTTGTAGGCGGTGGCGGCCGAAGAGTCGGCGAGGATGGCGTTGCCGCGGCGGCGCATTTGTGACAGGATCATGACGTCGTAGTTCTTGGTCATGAGACGCAGGACCTCGAGAACGACGACGAGGAGGGCGACGCCGATGCAGGAAGCGGCCATCATGCCCCCATTTCGGATCTGCCATGACGAAGAGAGGAAACAAGCGTCGATCGTGTTCCAATTCCACAGCATCTGGAGAGAGGTTTCTCGTTAGCCACTTTCAAGACAGAGGAGAGCGGTTTGCATATGAGAATTCGTACTTACCGAGACCTTGCAGTCCGCCATGGCCGCGCTTCCGTGATCCATGATGAAGGTTGTGGACGAGCCGTGGAGAGGTCGGGAATCAGTTTGATGAACACGAAGGGGGATATCGAGCAAAACGCTTGCCAGAAAGACCTTGAAAGAAGGGAGATAGAGCCGGGAGAAAACCTGGAGGGTCAAGAAGACTAGTTCAAGACGACTGGTCTGGAAGAAGTAGACCACATGCCACGCCCATGAATCACAAATGTTAAGATCTCGGAGTCATCTGTCAGTTTAGTCTAGTTGGCAGGACAGAGGTACCCTTTCTCCGTGGAAAAGAAACGAAAAACTCGTCCGATGTAGGGCCAAATCAATCAGGTAACATGATTCCCACTATCATGCTGAAAGCATCGACAGCGCCACCCGCCGAGAGAATCGAGACTCTGAGATCCTAGAAAAATCCCTCTCGTTTCCAACCCAACAAAGGACATTACGAAGCATGACTGGACGGGTCGAGACAGGAACGAGCTATGGTGAGTGGTTCACAACGCTGGATCGACAATAGGGCCGGATTTCTGTGGGGGAATGCCATGCGGTAGCAAGACCACCGGAGGCAGGCCGAGCCCCGACTACCCCGCCAGCCCCCACGGCCCCGCTTGCCCTCTCCGGCAACCCCCGGTCCCTTTGGCCATATTCGGCAACCAACTGGGTCAAAACACCCCGAACAACCTGCGCAAACTTGCTCACAGGGCTACCCTACTTCCTGAATTCTCGTCGTATTAAACGACCGCCAAGCCCACTATCGACCCGGTCGCGTGGAAGAGCAGCCGGCAAGCGTCCGGTCCACGAACGGACCGCACGCGGGCGATTTTCTTCTTTCTTTTTTCTTTAGTCATAATGAACTCGAATCTCCAACGAAAGGGACAAAAGAGAGGGAGAAAAAAACAGGCCCTGGCCCTAAGCGACTGGTTCATATCTGTCTCCTACTCCACGGGGGTCCCGATGCGAAATGTATATGACAGGTTACCTTTGACTTATCGTCCTGTGACGGCCACGCTTCCACCCCCGTTTCCTCCTCCCAACGCGCGCTTTGCTCCTCCAAAGCCAAAGTCCAGCCACCGTTATGGACGAAGAAAACGCAGTCGCCAACTCGTTCCTACCGCGTCTTTTTCGCCGCGTAGGTTACCAGTCTCAGAATACTTCTGAAGGAGGCCTCGTCGACTACTGGGGATACGCCGCCCGCGTGGTTCCCTGCACCAACGACCCCGGAACATGCGAGTACTTCGAGTCTGTGTACGGCGGCCATGAGCGTGGCATGCTCTACACCGGCATCATCTGGGCCACCCTCGGCGGCATCCTCCTCGTATGGGCTCTCGGCCGCCACTTCTGGGCCCCTCAGCGCGCGGCGGAGGCCAGCATCATGCCCCTCGTTGCTTCGTCCCCCGACGATGCCGAAAAGAAGACGGGTCAGAAGGAGTTACAACCTCATGGCGGCGGTCTCTATCGTCTCGGGCGCGCCTTCTCGGTGACCACGCGTCGGTACACGCTCCCCGAGTCCGTCCGCTTCATCTTCGGTCGCACAACCCGTCTGCAAGTCCTGATCTTGGCCCTGTTGACCATCTACCTCGCCATTTTCTCTTTTATCGGCATCTGGTACAAGGATTGGATCACGCCAGTCAAGGGCTACGACAACCTATATCAGAGACGTTCTTGGCTGGGCTCGTGGTCTGACCGGGTTGGTGTTCTGGCTTACGCCCTTACGCCCTTCTCTGTGATGCTCGCCTCGCGCGAATCCATCCTCTCCCTGTTGACCGGCGTGCCGTACCAAAGTTTCAACTTCTTGCACCGCTGGCTTGGTTGGATCATTGCGGTTCAGGCTCTCGCCCATACCATCGGCTGGACCGTCATCGAAAGCGTCTTCTACCAGCCCCAACCGAAGGTAGCTGACAAATGGATCAAGCAACTATACATGATATGGGGCTGCGTTGCTAGCATTCTGCTATTCCTCATTGTCATTCTCGCCACGCCGTGGGGCATTCGCCTTACAGGCTACGAGTTCTTCCGCAAGAGCCACTACGTCCTTGCCATGGTCTACATCGGCGCCTGTTGGGGGCATTGGGAACCATTGAAGGTCTTCAGTAAGCTGCAACGCCCATCCTGCTTCCTCTATCGTACCTAGTCTCATACTGATACCATTTCTGCAGTGGTCCCTGGCTTGGCCATCTGGCTCGTCGACCGCGCCGCTCGCCTCATGCGGTCCTTCCTGATACACTACCAATACCTCCCCGACGGCTCTATGGGCTTCCAAGCCGCCCCGGCAGAAATGTCCCTCTTCCCCGACGAGAAATACGGCGATGTCGTTCGGCTCGACTTCTCGCACCCGCTTGCCGCCTGGAAGCCCGGTCAGCACTTTTACCTCTGCTTCACCAAGGCAAGCGTCTGGCAATCACACCCGTTCACGCCGCTGAACTTGCCCATCGAGCGCAACGGAACCGTCGATCACGCCTACGTCTTCCGTGCAAAGAAGGGAGAGACGCGAAAGGTGGCCCAGATGGCCGCTGTCGCAGGAGCACCAGCCAACAATACCCCGGTCATCCTCCAAGGGCCCTACGGCGAAGACCACACTCTCCACCTGACTCCCGACATCAATGTTCTGTGTGTCGCGGGTGGCACTGGCATCACTTACGTCCTCCCTACTCTGCACTGGCTTGTGCGCCAGCCGGCCAGCCCTGATCGACGCATCGCCCTTCACTGGGCCATCCGCCTCCGTCAGGACCTCGAATGGGTCCGCGCTGAACTCGACCTTCTGACTGCCGCCAAAGCACACGGTCTCAGCGTCACCATTTACGTGACCCGCGAGGTCGTCGATGAGGTCAAGCCCGGCGCGACCTCCGGCGGAAAGAACGACATCGAGAGCCGGACGGACCGCGCTCCATCTCCCTCGAGCCAAAGTGGCAGCAGTCATTCCGGCCGCTCGGGGGAAGGCTTTGCGATTTCTAGCGGCAGAGGTCACCCGAATGTGGCGGAAATTGTTCCGGCCTTTCTCGCCGGGAATGTCCGAGGACGAACATCTGTTTTTGCTAGCGGTCCAGGAGCCATGATCTCTGATCTGAGGGGTGTCGTTGCGGCGGCGAACTCGGGAGGCCAGGTGTGGAAGGGCAACGACATGGCTGATGTCGAATTGATCTGTGATAATAGACTGGAGTGGTAATTGCTGGGGTTTGTGTGCATATCCATGGACGAAATGTGAACAGATAATTAGAAAGAAGATACCCCCGCTAACTTTCAACCAATCTTTTCTAAAGCTAATTCAGTAACCAAGTGAGATATAAGACTTTACTAAAACAAACGAAACAGTTATCCCTGGCGCTCTTGATTGGGTTCACGGTCGAGCACACCGGTCCGTCAACAAGCCTGCGACGAACTCGCCGCCTCCGCGTGAACGATTAGCCAGTTGCCGAGAGACATGGTCCTCAGGCTTGATGACGTATTCCGGGATGACAAGATTACCCTTCCTCCACTCATACAAGTACTGAACCTGGCCGGCCTTCTGCCTGTTCATCTTCTTGAACCTTGTGAAGTTCTTGAGCGAGCCCGGGTTGTATGACTTGAGATGGTCCTGACGGTAGAATACGGAGGGATGGATAGCCTCGTTCGTCTGACCAAAGTCGTTTTCGGCGTCGTCTTTTCTGTACTCGCCCGGCGTTCTGTTTGCCAGAAGGAAACCTGTAGGCGCCAGTCTCACTACCGCTGAGCTGTCGACTATGATTGGGCCCAAAGCCCATGCATCATTCCCCTCGTCCATCTTGAGGATACCAGCGTAGTTCAATGCTTGCCGAGCAAGCTGAAGAACCGAATTGACGCTGAAGCCCTGGAGCTGTCGAGAGAACTCGATGAGCTTTCCACGTGATGCAATTTCACGATCGGCGAGGGTCGACAGTGTCTTCTCGCCGCCGTTCTGACCTGCGTCTCTCGCCTCATCATCAAGTTGGAGGAGAGGGCTGATCTGATCGCACATCCACGTGAATGATACCAGCGCAAGCTCTGCAGTCGTCAGTTGACCTATTAAGGAATCTGTTGTGGCTCGAATACAGTGACTCACGTTCGCAATCGAATGGGGCTCCGAGAAGAATGCCCGGGTTACCGCCTCCGATGTTGATATGGCTCCCGGGAAACCAGACTTGCTCGAGGACTGGCTGGTCGTCCTGCAGCTGGTCTGACATCTCTCGCTGAATCAATGCCTTCCACGCGGCAGAGAGCTGGTCTTCCATTGCTCCGGCCGTTAGAAGCTTTCTAAACTCATTTGCAAGCTCTTCTTTTGACCGATCATCATGACAGTCAGGGCACTGTTCTCCATCTAGAGGGAGGCGCCAAAGGGTTGGCGTGAAAGCTGTCTTGTGCTCATCGAGAGCTAAAGCGTGATAGGCGTGCCTGATGTCTACAGCCAAGTAATGTATGTTAGCTTGGCCATGCCTACAACAACGGTCAAGATATAACCTAGCACCAAGCGAATGAGGTTCCCAACTTACACCTGCTCAAGGACGGGTTGTGAAACCCAAGACCATCAATTCCGAGGAAAGAGGCCCGCCTGGCGATTTCGTTCTTCATGCCTTGGGTCCAAGTCATATACGGGACGCCCAAAGCGCCGACGGTGTCGAACACGCCAACGACCTGAATCACTCGAGTAAACTCCGGAGGAAGGGTGTGTGGCACTTGCTCCCAATGGTCCTGGACCTTATTGGAGCCCTGGAGCAAGTTTTCCAGCCCCTGCTTTCTCTTGCCAGTAATCCATTGCCGGTACGCCTTGGACTGGCGAAAGTTGAAACTATCATTATTACTGTGACTTTGATACAAGCGGTACAAGTCCGGGAAGTCGTCCAGCTCATGCGGGTGGATGATGCCGATGTCTGTGATGAGCCCGGCAACCGCACGAGCGGTATACGCTCCTCGGGAGAAACCAAAGCAGAAGATCTCGTCGTGAGGGGAATAATTTGTGACGATGAAATGATACGCCTTGATGACATCGGAGACGAGTCCGTTGCCGAAGGTGGCTTGACGGCCCCTCTCGAGGATGTTGACACCGTCGCCGGTGCCTATGCCTGCGCTGTAGAAGACGATTTGCTGGCACACGTCGTCGGCTACGTGAGTTTCGCTATCGTTATGGCCCTTTCGCATTCTTCCGGTGCGGGCAATGGCACGGGCTAGTCGTGTGACGTTGGACGGGATGTTCTTCTGGCCAGTAACTGATGACTGCCAGGTGCCATCGCAGCAAATAATGATACGTTTCGGAGGCGATCTCTGACTTGAGCCGGGAGAAACCACCTCGCGCTGGACCTGCGACTGGTCCAAGTCCTCGAGAGACTGGTGAGCGTCAACATCCGTACCCGGAGCCTCGGCTGATGGGCCAGGCTGCAACGTGAAGCGCGAAGGCCGCTCGACGAAGGATCGCCAGAGCGCTGACGAGCTGGTGCTGAAGGATGACATGGCTGAGAATACAGAGGAGTAAGCGGGATGCAACGTAAGGTCAGGTGCGTTGGCTGGGACGCAGTTCTCGTACAAGTATCTTCTATAGGTGAGACTTAAGTAAGCGCACATAATCCGAGCCTGGTCCCTCCGAAAATTCGCGGCAGGTGCAATCTGCCTTGGGATTTGATTCTTTTCTAGGTAGATTGGCGCTGAAGTCTTGGCCGTCATGCATTGGAGGGCTCAGCCGACACCAGCGCGCCCAAAGAGAATCTACAAGTATACGAGACTATGCATTCCCCGATTCCGTAAACTCTTGAGTCGCGATGGACAACGAGGAGGGGAATGCAGCCAGAAACATCAACGCGAACCAGTGACTACAAGCTAAGCATTTGCAGCCAGGCTGAAGGAATGCACCGATATCGCCGCCAGAGTGCAGAACTGAGACACTCGTATCGAAAAAAGACGCGTGAAGTGCTCTGAACCCAGGATAGTGGGTGTTTCATTGGCATGACATGCAATCAAAGCTTCACATTATCCGAGCCGGTCTCGAACTGGACTGACGGGGCCAAAGTTCGGATCTCACCATGGCAACGCTTGATTATCCTGCTACTGAGCTTTTGATAAAGTCTATATGTGAAATGGGTCAATACTTGTTCTCTTTATTGACCAATCCCCAGATTTAGCCCATGTCTATAACTCGGAATCTTGTTGTTGTGGTTGCAGGTGTGTGAATTGTGAACAATCAGCCTGACGTTCATCTCCGGAGATCACTTGAGGAGGCGACGATGGCGGATTTAGTACATTATCAGAAAACAAGACATGAGAGCCCTGATCGTCATGAGAGTGCGAAGTATAATCATATAAGCATTAACACACACGTCCACGTAACATATAAAAACCGCATTGAACATTATCCCATGTGTGATTTTGATCAGCATGGTGTGCAAAGATAGCTCGCGCGAGCAAGCGGTGGCTTAGCAAATCAACGAAGACATTATGATAGCACAGAGGGAGATAATGTGGAAATGTTGGGTAATCGCACATCTTAGATACTAGCGAGTGGAAGTAGATGGGGACGCCTTCACTTGCCGATCATGGTTCGACTACGCAGTTCGGGAAGATAGAATGAATCGCACAGTCGAGAATAAGGAAGAGATGTTTTTATTTTCCGGTCCCAGCCAAGTCTATCGAACGGCAAGCACAACGATGGCATTCTTAGCATTTGCCTCTGAAGATTATACCAAGTCTCAACTTTCTGGAGATCAACATGGCTATCACTGCTGCTAGCATGAAACCACCGGCAAAGATCTAGGTTCCCTGAAACTCCCTTTGGATTTCCTGAGTTGAATCAGCACCCTCGTGACGAGTTTGAGCTGCACCTCCAATGGGATTACCGATCAATGCCCTAATGCTTGCAATCGTGTATCCCATGCCCATTCTCGTGCTATATTCGGAGAGATCGTCCGTCAAATTCGCAATTGTCGCGGGTGGCAGCGACACCATGCCGCCGGAGATGAATCCATGCGCAATTGAAATGACAACCAGGCCAGGCAAAGAGTGCGCAAACCGAAACAAAAAAAGCACAATCGCTGATCCAATACAGCAGGGAATCATCACCGTCATACCGCCGTATTTATCAGCGAGCCAGTTCGGTGCGAGACGACCGAGCAAGCTGGCGGCGTTCATGGCGCTCAGGATATGGTATGAAGTGTTGGGATCAACCCCGAGGCGAATGGCGTCAGCATCAATGAAGAAGAATGGTACGTAGACGGAGCCGATTATTAGTGCAAACGCTGTACGTAGCTTATCAGCCTTCATCCGAGTTTGAGGCAAGACGACACCAACTCACCAATGCAGAATATTACATATGGGGTATCTCGGAAATGCTTCAGACGGAAAAGAGCCCCTCGGCGTTTGTGGTTGGGCCTCAACCGCAGAATCGCAATGCAAATAAGCAGGCTGCCGGTAACGATGAAGGCGAAGACTCTAACAGCCCAGGGAAACCCGATAGCAGGGATAAGCTTCCTCTCGATGACGGGGTAAATAATTCCAGCTGCCGGATGTTAGCATGCCCTCGTCACATAAAAGAGACCACTCACCAAGACTACTTCCAGTCGCGGCGATACCTGTTGCCACCATGCGTTTTCGCTGGAAGTACAAAGGTATGACAGCAACTGACGTGAGGCCGAGTAGGCCACTGCCCGAACCGACACAGAATGCCTGAGCGAGTAGGATCTGCCAGTATTGTGTGCAGACTAAGCATGAACAGGCCCAGAGAAGTAAGAGTAGTCCCGCATGTGAGAATGAACTTCAGATAGCCAGCATCAAGAAGCCATCCGGCACAGACACCGATCAGCATCATGAGAAAGATCTCGTCATCTGGGAGCAACTCCGTCGTGTAGTATGCCTGGAAAACGCCGAAAGAATTTGACAGGCCCCTAGATAACGACCGTGTGAGCTGATTATCGTCCAATGATACGGTTCTTCGATTGAAATTGGTTGAGTTTCAAGTCACGTACCAAGTATTCGCAAACAAGATCCAATAGCTAAGAACCTAAAGCTAGGTATCGTGATGCCTTTAGCATCGCCTATTCCCACTATAGCACGTAACTAAAGTCAGCTCTAGAACGACCTTTTTCTAGGGGTTATTCCTCTAACTATAGTTATAAATAACTATATTATAGCTACTCTTATTATAATAAAATAAGCTCTTTAGTAACTATAAATATAACTCCATAGGATATTTCTTAATAATTATAAGCCTAGCTCTCACTAGACCCCTAATTACTATTTTAAAATAGGTTTTTATTATTAAAAGTATTTATTAAAACTTCCTCTTTTCTATTCCTTTTTTCCTTTTTGATATATATTATCCCTTATCATTTTAAAACCCTCTATTTCTAAATAACTTTAACTATAATACTTTCTATTAATATTATAATAATATTATACTACTAAATTATATATAAGAATTTTATTATTTAATATATTATAATCTAAGCTAAAGCCTAAGCTACTAGAGTCTAGAAATATATTAACTTAAATAACCTTAAGGGATCTTTATATCTAAGTAAGACCTTATTAGAAACCTTAACTCTTAATATATATATTACTAAGTAAAACTAGGATATTAATATTTGATATTTATAAGAGAAGAATATTATAATTAATATATTGCTCTATTTAATTAGAAGGCTCTAGAAGAGGCTACTTTAAATACTACTTCTAGGATATAAATAATAAATAAATTATAACCTCTTTAGCTTCTAACTACCCTAGTTATAATTAATAAGAATATTATACATATATACGAATAATACTTAGAGTACTTTTGTTTACTTATTATATAGGAGTCTAATTAAACCTACGAGGATTAAGAGTTTAAGTATATTAGTTATTTAATTATAGATATTACTACTTATAATATTATTATACCTATATATATAGAACTTCTTGCTAAAGGGAATATAACTTTTTGTAGCTTTATTATTAATTTTAAATATTATTATACTCTAAATAAGGCTAATACCCTTATTATTATTTAAGAGGAGTATATCTAAGTCCTAGAAAAAGCAAATAAGAGTATTAATTCTAATACCTAGATTAAGGACTTTAGGGGTATTTACTTCTATACTACTTAGCTTAAGCTTCTTAAGGTAAGTAATACCCTCGTTTTAAAAAAATTATCTTTAAGTAATATATTATTATTTTATATCTACTTAAGCTAATATAGAGATTATAGATATCCTTAAATAGGAATAAGTAGAGATACCTATCTCTAATACTAGGGAGCGCTAGCTATAGCTAGCTCTAAGGAGAATACTTCTATTAGCAAGGTTACGCTATAAATAGAAAAAATCTAATTAGTAATACTATATATTCTATTCTCTATACTAGGGAGCGCCAGCTATTAGCTCTTCTAATAGGATATTAACTATAATATCTAGTATTTAATATAAGTAAATAGTATAGTAGTCTCCTTATATAATAATCTCTTCTTAATATATAGTTTTCTATATACCTCCTGCTCTTATTAGAGGTATATATATTAATAGAGATAATAAGGGACAGGAGGTAAGTATATTATAAGCTATACTAAGGAGTAGCTATTTATTTTTATTACTTATATACTTCTTAAAATCTATATATATCTTATAAAAAAATAAACAAGGAGATCTTTTAAAGATTAAAAGTAATTCTTAATACCTACCTTACTAAAAGTAATTTTTAATAATTACCTTACATTATATTTTGAAGTTTTATCTATTAAGTCTAGTTATAGCTAACTCTATCTAACCTTAATAAGAGTATAAATATACTACTAAGTACCTATTCCTACTAGCTACTAGCTCTTATACTTATTAGAAGTATATATACTAATAGAGATAATAAGGGATAAGAAGTAAGTATATTATAAGCTATATTAATAAATAGCTTTTTATTTTTATAGCTTATATATTACTTAGAATCTATAGGTATTTTATAGAGAAGTAGCGCTAGTAAGCCATATTTAAAGAAATAGACTTTCTTATTAGAATTTATAATAAGAATAAGTACTAGATAAGTAAATAATATAATAATCTTCTTATATAATATTCTCTTCTTAATATATAATCCTTTATATACCTCCTACTCTTATTAGAGCTATATATACTAAGGGAGATAAAGAGGGATAAAAGATAAGTATATTATAACCTATATTAATTAGTAGCGTTTTATTTTTATACCTTATATACTACTTAGAATCTATAGGTACCTTATAAAGAGATAGTATTAGTAAGCTATATTTACTTAAGCTATAAATCTCTAGAGATAACTTTAAGCTCTAAGTTAATAATAAGAGCTAGCTTATATATTACTTAAAATCTATAAGTATTTTATAAAAAAGATAAGTAGGTAGGTCCTAGAAAGCTTAAAAGTAATCCTTAATAATAAGGGCTTTATACTATAATCTAAGGTTTTATTTACTAAGTCTAGTTATAACTAACTCTATTTAACTTTAATAAGGGCGTAAAGATACTAGTAAGTACTTATTATATACTTAAAGAAATAGATCTCTTTATTAGGATTTACAATAAGTATAATTACTAAATAAGTAAATAATATAATACACTCTTTATATAATACTCTCTTCTTAATATATAGTCTTTTATATACCTCCCACTCTTATTAGAGCTATATATACTAAGAGAGATAATAAAGAGTAGAAAGTAAGTATATTATAAGCTATATTAAGGAGTAACTATTTATTTATATAGCTTATATCCTACTTAAAATCTATAGGTATATTAAAAATAAATAAATAAAGAGATCCTTTAAAGATTAAAAGCGATCTTTAATAACTATATCGCTTAAGGTAATCCTTAATAACTACCTTATATTATATTCTAAAGTTTTATCTACTAAGTCTAGTTATAGCTAACTCTATTTAACCTTAATAAAGGCGTAAATATATTAATAAGTACCCGTTCCTACTAGCTACTAGCTAGAGCGTTATTATATATATAGGGCTTACTAATAGAGAGCTAATAAGACCTAATAAGAGCTAATAAGAGCTAATAAGAGTAATATAAACTAAACTAAGCTATATAGACTTATATCTTTCTAGACTTAGGATATATTAGCTTAATTTATTAAAAGACTGATTAAATTTAAGCTTTTAATATATAAGGGTTTAATAGTAATAAGAGAGTTATTTTTCTCAGGCAGGCCTAGCTTCCTAAAAGGTGAAGATTAACCTTCCTAACGGAAGGAATAAGCTAATATATTAATATATTTAAAGACCTCTTATATAAGGATATACTCTACTTAAGATTATAAGAATAAAGTACTAGAGCTTTTATAATACTAGCTAGCTATATAAATAAAGCTAACCTATTAAATATTCTTATAACTAGTAACTTATCTAGTAGTAAATAGTACTTATATAAGTTAAGCTATTAATAGCTAAGTATTAATTATAACTACTTAAAAGCTATATTAACTAGGTATTATTAGAAAAGCCCCTAT
>JAVHLU010000552.1:0-54423 GCA_036785755.1 Colletotrichum ledebouriae | reverse complement strand
GGGGGGGGGGGGGGGGGGGTAAGAAGGGTTTACTAATATCCCCCCTAGGGGCTTAATAACTATAATTTTAATACCCTCTTTCCCTTTCTCTTCTTCTCTCTTATCTTTAGGTTATTAATCTTATATTTATTTAGTAAGTAGGGGTAGCTTTAGTATTATTACTTAGAGGTTAAGGATCTTATACTTTCCTAGGCTTAATTACTCTATTATAATTATTAATAGATATTAAAATATCTAAGCTATTATTATATTAAATAGTAATAAGGAGGCGTACTTTAAATAAATAGGGAGTTATTAATACTTTCTCTTACCCTTATCTCTAAAGTTTAGAAATATTATCTCTAGAATCTTAAACTTTTAAACTAAGAGATAAAAAAAAGAGAAATTAAAAATAGGTTTATAAATTTTTAATTAAAATAAGTTATAATAAAAGAAACCTTATATATTCCCTAGATCTTCTATTTTAAGATACTCCTTCTCTTTCTCCTTTATTATCTTAGGAATCTTAATAACTAGTTATTATCTAGCTTTTAAAGCTTTAATTACTTTCTCTAAATCTTTTAAATATTATTTTAATTATATTATTAATTATAATAAATCTACCTCTTTCTCTTAATTACTTTCCCTAAGTATTATAAGTTCTTCCTCCTCTTCCTTAGGTATATAATTATTATACTCTTTATTCCCTAGTCTTAAGAAGGCTTTTACTAGGTTTCTTTCTAAATTAGATCTATAAATATCTAAATTACTTAGTTCTTTATACCCTTTAGGAGCTTAAATAAATTTATAAAGTTAATTCCTACTAAACGTTTTTCTAATAACCTTATTACTTATTAATATTACTAATTAATATAATAGAGTATTTAGAGCTTATAATAGGATATAGAAGCGACCTTATTATTAGTAATTAAGCTTTATAATAGATAACTTAGTAATAGAACCCTTAATATTAAATACTAGTACTAAATTACCTACTTCTAGCCTCTCCTTCCTTATAACCCTCTTATATTAACTATTAATTATCTTTTTAGCTAACTTTCTATCCTTATTAAGTTATAGGAAGGCTTATAGATATATTTAAACCTCCTCTTCTTTTATTATTACTAAATCCTAATTAAGAACCCTCTAGGTTAGCATTAGGGTCTTAATAGGAGTAATAGGCTTATACTTATATAATAAGTAAAAAGGGCTAAAGCTAGTTAAAGTATAAACGCTTAATTAGTTTATAAATAGGGTAATAGGAAGGTATAGTTAAGGGTTAATATCTCTCTATCCTCTAGTCTATATTAATTATATATAAGTAATTAGCTAATAACTAGTTTTAATTATACTATTAGCCCTTAGGTTATATATAGATATTACTTTCCTCCTTATACTATATTTCTTATTAAATTTAATAATAGTATTCTTATTCTCTAGCCCTCTATTAATAATAAGTTCGCTATATAGTCCGTAGTAGTAGATAATCTCTTCCTAGATAGACTTAGTAATCTCTACTAAAGTTACTCTCTTAAGCTAGTAAGCTTTAAGCTATCCTATTAGTAGATCCCTTACTTTAACGAGGTACTACTTACTTACTCTCTATATATTTAATAAGATCTTAGTAAAGGGTAGTCCCTTTAGAGAGCTATAGGTTCTTATATTATTTATATATTAAGCTCTCCTCTTTTAGTAATTAGAGTAACCTTTCAGCAATTTACTAATCTCTATATATATACTAGCCTAGATATAGTAATTAGATAGTCTTCTAGCTATAGCTTACTTACTTTAATAACTACTCTCTTTATAAGCCTTTATAATTAGCTTTTTCTACTACTTAAAATTATTAATAACTTATTATAGTATTAGCTTTTAATTTATTAGTCTAGTATAAACTAAGTAGTTCTAAATATAATAATCTAATACTCTAGTCTTAAAGTTGTAATACCTTACTAGTTAAATTCCTAGAGGGTATCTCTATATTATTAAATAGTAAGTAATTTATTAAGAATAAACTAAATAGGTTTATAAATTATTAAGAAGTATATTTAAGATATTTATTATATTACTAATAACTAATATATTTCCTACTAGGACCTCCTCTATATATTACGTTTTATTATAGTATTAAGCTTAATTAAAGAAGGAACTAGCTTCTATATTTATAAAGAAGATCTATAAATTAATCTAAGAGTTAATCTCCCCCTTAGCTTCCTTATTAATAGTATTAGAAGGTCTCTAGGGTTCTTATAATAAGCTATCTACTATTATATTCTAAGTACTATAAATATATTATACTTTAAAGTTAAATATTTAAATCTATATAATCTAGCGAATAATAAGGGCTATTAGGAGGTTTATAGCTACTTTATTAAGTTATATAACTAATATCTAAGCATCCGTCTCTAAGATAAAGTATTATCTATATAAATAGTTATATATATTTTTAAAGCCTTTAGAATACTATATAATTCCTTCTTCCTAGCGTTATATAATAGCTCTAGTCCTAACTAAGTATTACTCTTAAAGTAAGAGACTATATACTAGTTATTAATAAATTATCCTAGGACTCTACCCTATCTTATATTACTAGCATTAACTATAAGGTAAATATCTCCTCTTTTAGGGCTATAATCTATAGTAATAAGGATTAGGGCCCTTATAAGTATTACCTTTAAGGTATTTATAGCTATCTATTACTTCTCCTCCTAACTAAATAAGGTATCCTTCTTAAGTAAGTTAGTAAGTAGCTTTATAATAGTAGAGTAGTCCTTTACCTAGGATTTATAGAATATTATAATCCTAAGGAAAGCCCTTAACTCTATTAAATTAGTATAAGTAGCCTATTTATAGATCTTAACTATCTTCGCTTCCTCTAGACGATACCTATTAGTACTATAAATATAGCTAATAACTATTACTACTTCCTAGGCTTACTATAACGTAACTACTATTATTATATACTCTACTAGCTCTAAATTAACTAAGACCTTATTATTATTCTATAAATATTCTATAATAAATCTACGAATCCCTAGGTAAGACTTAATCTCTTCTTTAGTATATAATAAAGTCAGTCCTTTAATAGTAATATTATTAAGGAAGGCTTTATAGTAGCTAGGGATAAGGTTAAATAGGATTCGAATTATAACTTATATAAACTAAGTAACTAAGTTTATTACTCCTTAAGGTAAAATATATTTCTATAGTAGTCTAATAGGTAATACGAATATTATTAAGCCTCTACTTATAGGGTCTAAGGGGACTTAGTTATATCCTAAGAAGAAATCTAGTAGTAATAATAGTTAATATATAGCGAGGCCTTCTAAAAATCGTCTACTAAAGGGGGTAGTACTATATCTCGTATTATAACTATATTTATCTTAGTTACTAAATTAATAAGCTTTATCTTACTATCTTTCCTTTATATAAAGAAGAATAGATTATAATAAGCTAAATAACTTTACTTAAGGATTCCCTTTTTTAGTCTATCCTTTAGAATTATAATAATATCCTACTCTAGGCCTCTTAATATTAGGATTCCTTTTGCTTATTATACCTTATATATTACTATTTAAATTATCTATAGAGGTATAATAGAAGGGTATATAGAGCTATAATACTTAAATTCCTAGGCTAAAGCCTTCTCTCTTATAGTAAGAATAGCTAAAAGGAGCTTCTTTTCTTTAGGCTATAGATAATTAATAGTCTTTAGGATAGCTTCTTATTAAGCTCTTATAAGCCTTATTCCTTACTTAATAGTTAGAAACTTTAGTATAATTAAGCTTATAAATAGGGCGCTAGGATCTAATATTATATTTTTCTTAGCTTTTACTTATATTTTTAACTTCTACTCTAGGTCTCTATCTAGAGTTAAACTATCTAATATAGTATTATTAATAGGTTAAATCTTCTTATTTTTTATTTTATATATTATATTAATATCTTCTATTAGTAATATAGGCGTTATTAGTATAGGTTTATAATTATTAAAGGAGAAAGTAGTATCTATAGCTTTAATAACTTCAATACCTTTCTAATATACTAACTTATACTTCCTCCTAGGTACTTTCTTCTTTAATATTCTTTTCTTAGGTTTATAAATATAATATTAATAAGTAATACTATAGCTATTATATCCTACTATATACCCTATACTTACGATCGCTTTATAGATCTTTTTAAGTTTAGGGGTACCTTTATTATAGATTATAGTCTCTAGGACTTTATTAAAGGTTAATCTAAACTCCTTAAAAATAATAATAACTTCCTTATCTAGGTCTAATTATTACTTAACTTTATCTAGTAGGTTATAAGAGTTTTTAAAAGCTTATTAAATCGCTTTAATATCTTAGTATATCTTTATACTCCCTAGTATTATATCTAGCTCTTCCTTATTCCTAGTATTATTAACTTATTAATTATCTCCTATAAAGTCTAAGCTTATTACTATATTAGGTCTATTAGTAATAGCCTCTATTTCCCCTCCTCTCTAGGAGATAAGAGGATATATTAATACTAAGAAGAAATAAAGTAGTCTATTTTAGTAATAATTTCTAGGAAGCGAGTAATTAAGTCTCCTATATAGAATAATAATAGGATATTAATCTTAATATTCCTAAACTAAAGGACTCTAATAATCTAGTTCTATATATAATCTAGCGTTATTTAAGTCTTTAAGATAAAAAGAGCTCCTAGTACTAGGTCCTTATTAATAGCGTTTTTAGGGAAAATAAAAAAGCTAATATCCTAAATTTAATTACTATTAATATAAATATTATTTATAATTATACCTATAAATTAGGTCCTCTACTCTCTATTAGTAATCCTATAGATCCTTATATTTATCTTAACTATATTACTCTATAAGCCTAGGCGCTTAATATAACTTTTACTAATAAGGTTAATAATAGAGCTACTATTAATAATCCCCCTAATTAATATATTTATAGGGTTATAAAGGGTAATAGTAATCTACTAGTAGGTTATAATATAGTCTAGGATAGTAATATATCTTAGTAGTAGAAGTAATACTAAATCCTAATCTTCTATTCTAATACTTATTTTAAAAATAGGATTAATTATATAGTAATTAAGTTAAATTACCTTAGTTTATAAATCCTTAGGTAAGTCTATAGAGATAGTAGCTAAACTTACTTAGCCTTTAGAATAGTTCTTATTATTATTCTATTAATCTATTTATTCCTATAGCTCCTTATTACTCTCCCCTATCTTATTAAATTAATCTAGAAGTATAATATTAGTAGGAATAAAGACCTTATATACCTTTAAGTTATATCTATTCTTATAATTATTAATTATAGCTTTAGTAGCGTTATAGATTATTCTATTCTAATTAGGCTAGTTCTAATAAAAGAAGGCCTTAGAGATAGCTACCTTCCTATTTACTCTCTTATTATATAGCTTAAGCGTAAGAGCCTAGCTAATTTATAAATTACTATATTAAATCTAAGGCTTATCTTATTTATCCTACTTCTACTACTTAACCTATTCCTTAGGGGTATCTAGTAATATAGCGTCTTTAATATCTTCCTTATTATCTAGGAGTTTTATAACTCTCTAAGTAATTTAAATAAGAGGGTCTTAAATTATAAGTAGGTCTACTATCTAGTAAGCCTAGTAATAATAAGTATTATAGTGTTCTATATAATAACCTCTAGCTTTCTCTCTTTTTATAGTAGTAATATCTTCTACTAGGTTAATATACTAGTTCTTTAACTTAAAGCTAAAGAATATTACGTTTATAAAGTTATATAATTATATAATATCCTTTAATAAATTTATAAAGCTAATAGATAGTTTAGAGCGTATCTTATTATAACTAATAACTCTTATAACCTCCTCTAGAAGCTTTAGCTACTACTTTTCTACTAACTTACTTATAGTAACTATATAGTATATAAAGATATCGTTATTAATTAGGATATACTTTAGAATCGTCTAGCTATTAGTTAATTTATAGTAATAGCCTTTATTAATAATATCTATCTTAACCTTATTACTTATATCTAGGGTACTAATAAAGTAATAGGGCGATATATAATAGTAAACCCTATTCTAGCTAGCCTTGAGATACTTAACATAGCTAATAACAATATAATTAATAGCGCTATAAAATAAGCAGGCCCCTATAGCTTAGAAAGGCGCGTATTATAGTAGTCTATCTTACTAGAAGCCTCTATAGCCCCCTCTTACTCTACCTCTTTTAAATCCCTAGTATTACTAGTATCCTCTTTAGTAGTCTCTATATCTAGCTTATAAGTAAAAGTACTACTATTATTAATATTAAGTCTATAAATAGTCCTAAGATTATTATTTATAAGGTTTAGTAGCTTCTATAGTATTTAAATAAAAGTATTATCTCCTTAGCTAGTAACTCTCTTAATAAGGGTTAAAATATCTATCTTATAATTAGCCCTCTTAATATTTAGGGTCCTAAAGTTCTCTATAAGAGAGTTAATAATTAAGCTAGTAGTCTAGGCTATAGAGGGTTCCTTAGCTTTAGCCTTCTACCTTATTAGAATTATCTTTATAGGGACTTAAAGCGTTATTATTAGTTTAGGCTTAATAAGGCTAGATAGCTACTAAAGTTCCTAGCGGGTAGTAGATTATTTAATTAGAGCGTTCTTTATTATAACTTACTACTTTAAAATAACCTTAATAAGCTAGTAGCTAAGACTTTAGGCTATAGCTCTTATAGCCCTCTTTAAAAAGTAATAAGAAGTAATATAAATAAGCTTAGTATTAATAAGTTCTAGGTCTTTATATTAGATAGCTCTCTATTAAAGCTATTAAATAGTAGTAGTTAACGCTATAACCTAGAAAGGGTTATTATCCTTAATATAAGATCCTATAACTAGGTTCTAAAGGTCCTTATTAGGGTCCTAATAAGACTTTAGGTTTATAAATCCGAACTAGTATAGAAGTTTCTCCTTAGCTTCCCTCTAGGTCTTAGCTTTACTAATATAAGATTTTACTATATCTTAATAGTTACTAGAGCTATATATATAGACCTCGTTCTTTATATTATTATTAGTCTTATAGTAAAGCTTTAAAAGGCTTTTATAGTTAGTAATGAAGTTAGAGATATTAATACTAATAAACTTAAGCGCTCTAGTTAAATAGGGAGTTATTACTATAATAGTAGAACGTCTTATAAGGAGATTAGCAAGAGCTATAATATCCTAATTAATATAACTTCCTTTAGGGGAATATAGAGTGCTTAAGGGCGTTACTCCTATACTAGAGGTAGGATTCGTAGACCTATCTATATTATTATTAGAAGCTAGCTATCCTATAGTATAAGGTTATATCTTACTAAATAAAGCTCTTATAAATCTCTCTTTAAGCTATTTTCCCTTATTAGAAGAGGACTTAGTATCTAAGTTAGCTAAGGAAGAGGAAGATATAATACTTATAAGTCTATAAATATTAAAGTTAATATTATATAATTAAAGTAATAGAGTCTTCTAGTTAATAAAGTAAAGTTATTATTATAATATCTTCTAAATAGAAAAATAAAATAAGTAGTTATAACTTTCTTTAAATAAAATAAAAAAGGAAATAGTATAAACTAAATAACTAAATAAATATAGGAAAGGTCTAGTAACCTTAATCTTATTACTCTAGGCTCCTATAGATCTACTTTAAGTCTTATTACTTAATATAGAAGGGTTTTCCTAATAATACTCTTATTTTAGAAGAATTCGCAGCTTTACTATATTAGTATCTCTTAAAAGTTAGTATATTACTCTTAGTACTTAGGGCTATAATAATAAGGGGTTTATTAGTCTCTAGTTACTAATCTAGTTAATCTCGCTATACGTATTAGCTTAGTAAGACTACTAATCTCTATATTAGTATTATATATAGCTATCTTAGCTACCTTAGCTATAACTCGCTAGTTAAATAATAGTAGTTATAATAATATATAAGGGGTAAGGAAAGGAATACGCTCGCTAAAACCTATTAATAGTATAAAAAAAAAAAGAGAGAGAGGGAGGGTTTTAAGGTCTACGTTGTTCCTACCTTAATTCTATAAGAAAGTATAGCTATTACTATTCCCTTAGAACTAAAGTAGGTTTATAAATATCTTCCTCTCTTTAAACTATGCTTTTATTATTATTTATATTATCGTTATTTATTATTTATAAATTTCTTAAGTTATTATTATATTCGAAGTAGATTAATTATATATATATATATATTAATAGTAAGGATATATAGATATAGCAAAGGCACCTAACTCTCTAAGAAGCCTATAAAGGCTATTAAAAAGAGCAAAAGAATCCGCCTCTAGGTATTCTTAAGAAGGGCTAGAACTAATAAGAACTAGAAAGATAATAAATAATATAGCTCTACTTATAAATAAGTAAGAATATTAAGAGTAAGCTTAAAAGATATATAGAATAATTTATAGATCTAATTAAAAGAGATAATCTAAATTAGGTACTAACTTACTAAGAAAAATACTAAAAAACGAGGTATAGGATTATTAAAGTACTAATTATAATAATATATCTATTACTAAAGTCCGCTACGCTCCTCTCCTCTACGCTCTACTCTATAGTCTTCCCATAACGGGTCCGTGCGCTAAGGGAGTTTTCCGAAAGTTGCGCAGCTAAGTCTATCTTATCCTATCCCAATACTTATATAAGCGTTAGGCTACTTTAACTACTAAGTAATAATAGCGCTAAATATTAAAGCTACCTTAATAAAGGTATATAGCCTCGCACTAGTTTATTTAGTTATAATAACTTTAATAAGAGTATTATAAGCCTATATAAGCGCTATATACTTACTAACTACCTTAAGGAAGCACTTAATTATTGTAACCCCCTGGATTTTAGGGATCTCAAGTAACCTCGCGTGCTAATATATAGCATATTATTATTAATACTAGGTATATAGCGAGATAGAAGTATTTGCTTACTCTAGAATGTAAAGGTATTTATCTTAAATAGTAGTAATTATAATAAGGTCTATAGGGGTAGTCAACTACTCGAGCGCTTATATAAGGGATTAGAGGGAGGTATTCTTAATAGCTATAAGGTTATTTTAAATAACTATAAGTAATAAGGGGTTAATAGTATAATATATAAAGTTTTAAATATTATAATAGCTACTAAGGAGAGACTTTTAGGTCTCTTTAGTAATATTATAATTAGCTATATATATAGCGTGCTTATTATAAATATTATTAACTATAAGAGGTAGTAGAGGTAGGGGCTTTATATTATTTAGGTTTTACCATATATAATATTATATAGCTTATTTATTATACTTATAAATATAGGTCTCTTAGGCTTCCTTATTACGCTATATAATACCTTTATTAATTATTGGAGGATATATTATATAATATATAAGGTTAGGTATAGGTTAACTACTTAGGTTAATATAATCCTATATACTTATTTAGAGGGTATAGAAGCGAAGCTATAAATACTAAGTAAGCTGATTATATAGCTTAGAAAGATAATAAGTATATATATATAGCTAAGTAGTAGAGTTAGGCTAAAATACTATATTAGTAATAAAGAGGGGTCAAAGGGCTAAGAGGAGAGCTAAAAGAAGGTATTAAAAAGAAGGCTAAAAAGAAGGCTAAAAAGAGGGCTAAGAAGAGGGCTAAGAGGAGCGCCTAAAGCTATTATAATATATTAGGAGTTATATAAGAGAGGTATATTATAAGTAAAGTTAAACTAGCTAAGGGCTAGGCTTGTAATTATTATAATAGCTATATATACTTAAGGGGAGAGTTATTATAAAGAAGTATATATAAGATAAAATCTATAATAAAGGAGTATATATATAAGTATTTATAAAACGAACTATAGAAGAAGTCTCTCTAAATAGGGGTATATAAACTAAAGGGATATATATACCCGCTCTAGAGCGGGTAGGACTACACGTGACTACGCAGGTAGGCCCTATCCCGCACGACACGGGTAAAAGGCCGGCGTTATTAACGAATGCCCATTAAGCAGTCCAAATCCAATAAATGGGAGCCGGCTTTCTCTAGGCCATCGCGCGACCACAGAACGACGGACACCCGCGTGGTTATCGATTCTTGGGCTTTCTTAGTGAACGCCTCCCACCTTGGCAAAGCATTCCTGGTCCACGTCCCGGGAACCATACCGCCGTCGCCCAAGGCAAGCAACCGTCGAGACCGGCCGCTGAGACAAGCTTTGCGGCCATTGAGGTGGACATTGACATCCATAATGACAGGAGGGGGCGCACTTGGGCTACACTAGCGCCGCTCGTGGTTCCATTCGAAATGGAAGGTTAAGCTGCTTCTCCAGGAATCTCGTCCAAGATCTCTACTTCACTCTTTCCGGGGAGAATCTGGACAGAAGAGCTAAGGCTTACAGAGACGAGACGAATCTGGATCCTGACGCCTGACTCCCCCAGCTTTTGACGCCTGTGTCGGCCCATCTCCGACGGAAGACATACCACTGCGCGTGCCCCTGTACCGCAGAGGCGGAGCTCCCACGTTCTCCCTTGCACCGACTGGAGCCGTGACTGGCGAATGCCGGTTTCGAGATCGACCTCTTCTCTGTTTGCCCCCAAGATATGGACCAACTTATGAGAAAGCTCTTTTGGGAGGGTTGGCAGGAATTATGACAGGCTCCGACATCCGAAGCTCACTTGCCGGAGGCCAGCTCCTGTACCGTGCCCATGCCAGCCGTCCAGAGATTTCCACGTCGTCTATTACACTACTTACAGATAGTCACTCAAAGGTGGATCACTAATCCCAACAATTATTCATATCGCTAGCTCGGGTGTTCTCCAGCTGCATGCCTCTTTCAACCATGCCAATCCTATGCGACCACGCGGAAGACGCCGTCCAGGTTGCCAAACCCAATCATGAACCTTGTGAAGCCATGCCCGGCCGCCGAGCCAGTGGCCAGGCTGATTGAGCCAGCCATATTTGAACGGTCTTGGGAACGCTCAAGCATGTCGGATGCAGTACCACTATAGCGAGGAAAGAGCTTCTAGGGGTTCAAGGCCCCTAGGTATTGTTGACGGTTCGAGGAATCGTATCACCGCCTCAATGAGGAGCAGTCCAATAATACTAGATCGTGGAATCATCACGCGACCTAAGCCACCGATACGCGACAGAACCTGTCTAGCAGACTAAGGCGGGGAGAGGATCTAGAGTCGAAGTCGGTATAGTTCTGGAGAGCATTCCGACTAAATCCGGATGAGGCGGTACATCAGCCATCTTCAAGGCGCCGCGTCGAAACATGAATCCGGGCCGCACGACGATGCCAACTTCCACCTGATAGTTCAGGTGAGAGAGATAGTGATCGGCGAAAAGCTCTTCTCTCTTCGCATACGCGTTTTCTCCCGAGAGACCCCTTACGCGCGCAATACAAACTCTCATTTCGTGTCCAACTTTTCCCACTTGCCACGCAAATCTCCCCCGGCTGGGCAGATGACACAAAGCAGCGAGGCTGACTGCCTTTACGGCCGCCTTTGCAGCTTGCCAATCTCCGCGGCCTCGGGGCCCCTTTACCGCTGCATGTTCTCCTGCGCAAAGGCCTGCGGGGCAACGTCGGCCATGTGTTTCCCATGCGCGATCAGACAGGAACAACAACCGGCGTGGATCGGGTCAAGACTGGCTGGGCGGCCGCAACAAAGGTCGCAGGATGCCCGGGCAAACTTGATGACCAAGGGGGGGGCGAGCGGGCGGCGCGAGATCTGGATCTTCTCGAAACCCGGTTTGTTTGCTTCTTTGCATACAAACGTGTCTGAGTTGGTTCATCCGGCAAGCGCTTCCGAAGCTTGACCCATGTCCCAACAGATTGCCAGCAGTCGTTCCCGCCAATAGGCCAAGCTCGTTGGAAGCTTGTGCGTCTCGCACGGCGTGAGGACGACCTGAAGCCTGCTTAAAGTCCCGAGCCAATTGGGCCTGAAAACGATCATCTCCTCCCCCATAAGACAAGATTGCCATGTGCTTTTCGCTTGCAGCTTTTGCCCCGAGACGAGCCTCTGCATGAGGGAGGGGCGACGATGTAGGCACCCAGCCGAAAGAATCTATTTCATGCTGACACCCGTCTTCTGTTACTGGGCGAAGCAAACAGTAAGAATTCTAACTAAAATCCACTTGATACTTTAAGCATTTGAAAGCTGAGTTTGTGTCTCGTTCCAAAATTAACGCATCTAGGCACGGTTGCATCGACTCACCGCCGTGGAATCCCAGGGGCTAATATCACTTCCCGCCGCATGCTCTCCGGGATTATCCGGAATCGGATATTGTGTCGTTCAGAGCGAGACAATTTGACTCAGGGATTCGATTACGCCGGTCGCCTTCCGGATCGGCTCCGTCCACCACATCTCCGTTATGCCGGGTCAGTGTGGAGGGCGGCCGGGGCCAGTGGCGTCGCCGGCGGAGCCTTGATGAGACATGCCGCAGACAAGGCGGAAAACCCAAGGGCTCTAGTCTGTGAATTGTCGTTAGGACTGTAAGTGCTCATGCACACGACAGAGTGCGGCCAATTCTGCCCCTCGTGCCAGCAAAGGGTTGGAAAGCCCCGGTAATAGTAGCTTTAGGACAAGTATAATAGTTATCCTGAAGGGCTCTTTAGTCTGCATTTAGCAGTACAATTACGATGTCAAGCCTGCGCGGCAGCAGACTCCTGGCTGTACGCCCGAGGGCCACAACATGGCCAATTAGACTAGATACTCGACAGGCGCGGCCGTTTCCCTGGTTTCTGGCTCGTCCAAATATCGCAGCGACTTTTGATGGTAATAGGGGCAACTAGTTTTCGTCACCCAAAGACGATGTGAAAAGCCGTGCTTGGGCACTCCAAGGACTAGACCTGGCCGTACTATCTAGAGAATCCATCGCCAAAGTAAACACTACGATAGCATTTTGCCCCCTGACCATAGAACACCGTTCACATAGTGTACATCATCAAGGGTGATCAAGCCCCAGCGACCCGACCCGCAGTGGCCCTCCACCCAGAGCCCTCGGCTTATCATCTGGCTGGCAATTCCTTGTGCCAGATGTGCCAGATCGGTGACAATCCCAGCGAAGACGAAGTTCCAGATTTGTTTCCGTCGCTAATATCCGGACTGGTGCGAAATGGGCCTTGCATGCCGCTGTCGGAGACCCGCCCTCGCCATTCTGAACCGGCACCGAGTTGTTTGGCCGCTTTCTAGGCCTACGTGGGTCCAGTTTATTATCCTCGGTCAATTTTTTTCTCTGACCGACGGAACATGTCCGGCGCCTGGGCGGTCAGTACCAGAGGGATGGGCATGAGGCCCTTTCCTCTAAATTTCCCTCCTTGACTTAACTGTCACTCAGAGAGCTATCGAACCATAGCTGGCGTGGTGGTGCGTCCTCCGATCCTAATTACATCTCGGCCCCGCGATGGCTGGACCTAACGACGCCAAGAGCGAGTCCGGGCCCGGCTCCGCGCCGGAGCCCCTCACACTGCCGCTCGGGGAAGCGGGGGTAGCAGTGCCGTATAGTATCTTCACCCGCAAGGAGAAGTGGTTCATCGTAGCCATGGTCGCCGTCGCCGGTTTCTACAGGTGAGCGTCCTGTCTGGAAGGGGAGAGGGGGATACAGGAGTTGACAATTTGCAGTCCCTTACCCGCAAACATCTACCTGCCCGCCATTCCCAAGCTATCTGAGGCATTTGGGAAGTCGGTTGAGCTTCTCAATTTGAGTGTGACGGCGTTCCTGGCGATGCAGGGCATTTGTGAGTACTTGGTCTCGGGAGAGATCTACATGTGGACAACCACAAGCTGACGTTATGGCAGCGCCGATGCTTTGGGGTCCTTTGTCGGATCGCTACGGACGACGCCCGGTCTTCTTGGTGTGCCTCTCTGTCCTTATAGGAGCATGCGTCGGCATCGCCCTCTGTCCTACGGATGCCTTTTGGCTTTTGATTGTCCTGCGCTGCCTCCAAGCAGCGGGCTGCGCGAGCACCATCGCACTTGGTAACTTGAAGCTACGCGGCGCCCTCCTTCCATGTCCTTACTAACAGCCAGAAGGTGCTGGTGTTATTGGTGATATATCTACCCCAGAAGAGAGAGGTGGCTTCTTTGGCATGTTTAATCTTGGGCCAATGGTGAGCGTTGACGTCTGTTCTCGTCACTGAATCAACTCAAGCTCATCACTCCAGATCTCACCCTGCATCGCGCCTGCGGTCGGGGGAGCCCTATCAGATAAGCTGGGGTGGCGTTCCATCTTTTGGTTCCTCATAGTCATGGCTGTCTGTTGCCTTCTCTTCATCCTTCTGTGGGTACCCTTTCTAACCAGACATGCTTCATCCCAGACTGACTCCTCGATTCAGCTTTCTCCCTGAGACCCTCCGCAACCTGGTTGGAAACGGAAGCGTCTCTTTGGGAGGTATCTACACTCCCCTAGTCCCGGTCGTAGGGAGATCGCGAAAAGGGCAAAAGACAACCCCGTCAAAGCCCGGGGTGAGGCCTTCCATCAACCCCTTCGTCATCTTGGCCTACCCTGATGTCGCCACAACACTTGCATTCACCGGCGTCGTCTATGCCGTCAACAACACCGTCGTCACCACTGTCGCCTCCTCCTTCGCCAAGGTCTACCCGTGGCTATCTGAGACGGCACTGGGGCTATGCTATCTGCCAACGGGCTTTGGGATGATCGTGGGCAGCACTTTGACGGGCAAATATCTTGATTGGGACTATGCCCGCATCAAGAAACGGGTCGACGAAGCCGATGTTGCGATCGAGTTCCCTAAGGAATATGCTCGTCTGAGAACTATGCCGGTGCTTCTGGTGCTCTTCTCGGCAGCTGTGATCGCCTGGGGCTTTTGTGTGGACAAGGGGGTACATATTGCCGTTCCCTTGTGTCTGCAGGTTGTGTGTAAGTTTCACGATCCATCTCAACGATTCGATTCTCGTGCTAAGGTGCCGCCGCAGTGGGATACACGTCCATCTCAATTCTCAACACAACGATGACCCTAATGATCGATATTCTACAGAGCAGAAGCTCGGCAGCGACCGCATGCGTAAGTAAACCCTCCCAGGAAGCAATCAAATTTTACTCTACTTACACTCGCTTTAGACCAACCTTGTGAGATGCCTGCTTGCGGCGTTGCTGGTGGGCTTGATTGACAGGATGACCGCGGCTCTTCGAGTGAGCTGGAGCTACGTACTTCTCGGTGGTGTATGCGCACTACTGCTACCTCTGATGTATATCGAGATGAAGCTGGGGCCCAAGTGGAGGATAAGGCGCGATTTGAAGTCAATTGAAGATTAGAGGCGCCCTCAATTGGATAACCGTACCCTAACTATTACAATAATCAGCATCCTGCGATCACTGGGAAACCGAACCCGCCCTCAGGTGCTCTGTTGCCCCGTGTTCGGAAAATACATCGCCATACCTCGAGTCCAAGTCGAACAGGTTTGCACTCTGGATCATATCACTGCGGTCGCCACATGCGGCGCCCACAACATAACACAGGGAGGACCGTCCAGTCCGGTTGACGCCGGAAGCCGTGCTGCATAGCGTCTAACGTCGTAGCTCTCACA
The DNA here is from genome assembly GCA_036785755.1 of Colletotrichum ledebouriae. Classification (NCBI taxonomy): domain Eukaryota; kingdom Fungi; phylum Ascomycota; class Sordariomycetes; order Glomerellales; family Glomerellaceae; genus Colletotrichum; species Colletotrichum ledebouriae. Next base: position 38,901 of record JAVHLU010000552.1, on the reverse strand, counting down.
CACCCGCTCGTACTCACGCCGCAAACCATTACCGTATCAACATTCCTGCAGGCCAGCGCTGTTGCGAGCGTCGTGCCGAAGAAACCGCTTGCGTATTTCTTCTTGACCACAATATCCGCCTCCTTGGACGACAACCAAAAGAGTCCCGCATCGGCCATTTCCGGGTCAGTGTGATCTACCGCCGTCCAGATGACCGGAATGCCTCCCTCTCGAGCCGCTGCGACAAGGCGTGCGGGAACTCTCGGGCATACCTCTGGCAGAGGGGTTGTCTGTGAGACCGAGGGTCCAGCATGCCTTGCATAAGTCGATTAGTAGGAGAGCGGGGCGTACGCATGCGGGTGCCGTAGCCGGATGCTGCATAAGAAGCTGCCATTGGATGAGCGTCTCTTCCCTCCCCAGGCTCCGCGACCATAACGGATAGACTAGAAAGATGAGGGGCTTCGAATTGAGAGGCCGCATTTGAAAGGCTTCAAACCCAAACTACCGAAATAGATACTACAAAGCATTTTCTTTCCAAAGGAAGTTGAAGTAAGCGAGTGGGGGTTTGATGAGAGTGGTCCGCATCTTGTTTCTAATCCCGGAAACGGGCAAGGCCGCCGGCGCCCACCGCCGCGAGTGCCGACGGATGTCCCACTCAACCGGCAATTGCTGCCGCGTGTCCGAACGCTCGGAGTAATCGTATTGCGGTTAGTTCCTATCCCGCGAAGGAGAGGGACGGGCTTCCGCTGACATATTGCGGTGGTAATATAGAGGCCGAAAGGTGTCGGATGCAAGAAGCTACCTGGGAGTGAATATAAGAAAGTACGTGAGTTGCACAGCTGCGGCTTTGGATTTGGCGGTAAGGACACAGTACACTGTCGGATCGGCCTGGTCGTGGTTGACGTTGGCTGCGTTGATGAACTTTTGGTCGCGTACTTCTACGGCATGAGGTTACGATTTTCCAATCAAAGGCATCGACATCGATAGAGGCGACTGGGCTTTCGAAGTCTTGCGGCAAGGTCATGCCGTTCGATTCAATTGGACCGAGTTCTGGGAGCTCGTACATAGTGAGTACCGAAGATCTCTTGGATGTAACCACGACTCTGACCGTCAGGGAGGATGACCCGGAAGCGAAGGCCCGCTTGAACAACGACAAGCTCGGCGGGCCGAGCCATTAACCAGCCCAGCTCGGTTTCTGTATTGAGTCCGCCCTGCTATGGCAGAATGAGGAAGTCGCCGTCATTATCGCAAAAGGCTCCGCGGGTCATGGATTTTGTTGCTACATAGACATGCAGGACAATACCCTCTTTCAGCGCGGGATCTCCCTGGCCACCCACTGTCCGCAATTCTTCGACAAAGTCCTGTGCCTCCTCTTCTTCCGGATATTCCTGCACAGGAAGACTAAATGAGCGCCAGACCTGCTGAGCCGCGACTTACTTGATCCTGTTGTTCAGAGGCAAGAAGCAAGCCTGCAGCAAGGAATTGAGCCCCGGCGCGGGGACGACCTCGTTGTGTGCCACAGAAGGCCATATGCGGTACGTCCATACATCCTGTACCGTGCAGGCTGATGAAGGATGAACCGTTGACCTGCTCTCAGTAGAGGTCTAGTTTGTACTTCTGAGGTGCATTTTGGCCGGGGGGCAGAGCTGCCGTGAATGCTTCTAAGTTCTGTGAAAAACCGGTTCACGAACCCAGTGCGAGTCAGTCGGCTCCGTTGAGGAGGCCGCAGCGGTGGCCCGGACCATGGTGCAAGCGTGGGGTAGGGTATAAAGAAACCACGCGGCTAGTTACTCGATGATGTAATTTTTCGTCTGCACGTCACTGACTAGACAGATGTTGGTCACTCGAGATATTGTCACCAGAGGTGGAGAGATGAGGATGTTGACAACGAGCGGCCCGATAGGATCATGGGGAGACCAAGAGAGGAATATGCTTGAGCGGTCGAGAACGTGGAACTCGGATAAACGCATCACCATAAGAGCTCTGAAGGCATGGAGGGGAACCGAACGGGATCGGCTGCGAGGTCTGAGTTGCATTCCGTTGCGTTTTATCTTTGTGTAAGCCCACATCGAGGCTACCCATGCTACCCTTTTCCGGCAGAATCAGAAGCCATAGAATTTGCCGGGTTCCGGCAAAGTGCAGACAAAACGACCCGGAGAACTCTGTGTCCTACATACTCTTGCCCCTCCCTCCAACTTCGTCACGAAATTTTGTGGTGCAGGTACTTGAGTCAAATGGCGAAACCAGTTAGCTCATGTTGAGTCACATCTTCGCAGATAATGTAACAACGCTTTTCTTCATATTTACGAGTCCAGGCAGCTCTTGTCATGTCTTCCAGAGGACATGGATTCACAGGGTATCGCCAAGTGTCGCTGGAACTTGACCCTCTTTCCCCTCCTAGGCAGAAATTCCATCTACAAGCCCAGGATTTTCAGCTCCGCTAGTTGTGTCAGACACCTGGCTATCATTAAGACCGAGCAAACTCTTCCTGGGTAGCTTTGCCACGAGCAATGGCCCTGTCTCAAATTCTCACCGTGCACAGCACGCGGCTCATTGCGATTCTTCTCATCGCCGGGATTGTCTTCAGCCTGTATAAGCTTTTAGCCCCCCGGCGCGGCCCCGCCTATCGGCGAAACCTCCGTCTTCCGCCGGGCCCACCCGGCGAACCGATCATAGGCCACCTCCGCGTCATCCCGACCGACAACCCTGAATACGCCTACGCGAAATGGTCCAAGGAGTATGGCTCCGATGTGCTTTACTTCAATGTTCTGGGGCAGGACATTGTCGTGCTCAACTCGGTCCGGACAGCTGTTGATCTCCTCGACAAGCGCGGGGCAAACTACTGCGACCGCCCGAGATTCGTGCTCTTTGAGGAGATGGGATGGCGGAAGACACTGACATTCTTGAGATGGGGTTCCGAGTTCAGAATGCACCGAAAGGTTCTGCAAAAGACATTCCAAAGAACCAATATTCAAGTCTACCACAGCCTACAGGAGAAGGAGGCCAAGATCTTGGTCCAAGGCATAATAAAGCAACCTCAAGCCTGGGAAACAGTGCTCCGGCGGTTTGCAACAGCCATCGTTATGAATATTGGCTTCGGGGTCAATGTTCAGAGCGACAATGACCCTTACATTCAGATGGCCACCGACGCATCGTACGCTCTCGGCCACGGGGGTGCACCCGCCGGCACCCTGGTCGATTTCTTCCCCTGCTTCAAGAACCTACCAGACTGGTTTGTCAGGGACCGCTCTCTAAAGTTTGCGCGAGAATGGAGGTGGGCTATCCGACAGATCCACGATGCTCCATATGCAGCTGTCACAGCTCAGAAAGCCCCAGGGCCTGGCCTCACGAAAGCCCTACTCGATCAACGAGAGGAACAGCTCAAGAGGGGCTTCTCAGATTTCTCGGAAGATGATATTAAGGGGGCTGCAGGAGCAGTGCTAGCGGCTGGCCAGGACACAACGTGGTCCACCCTGGTGGTGTTTGTTCTCAGCATGGTCCTCCACCCTGAAATCCAGGAGAAGGCGCGGAGGCAGATCGATGAAGTTGTAGGAGAAGGCAGGTTTCCCACCTTCGAGGACCGCCCAAGGCTACCTTATATCAACTACATCGCGCATGAGACCCTACGCTGGCTTCCCGTGTCTCCCGTTGGTGTACCGCATCGATCCCTGGAGGACGACGTCTATGAAGGAATGCTCATCCCTAAGGGTTCTTTGGTGTACGCCAACGCCCGAGCAATGACACACGATGAACGCGTTTACTCAGACCCAGACGTTTTCAATCCAGACAGGTACGTCCCAGTAGAAGAGGGCGGCCGGGGAGAGCCTTTTCCTGTTGGACAGTTCGGATTCGGCAGGAGGATATGCGTGGGCAAGCATCTCGCAGAGGCCAGTGTTTGGATCGTGGTTGCGTCAATGTTAGCTACATTGAGAATAGAGAAGACTAAAGGGGCCGACGGGAATGACGTGGTTCCCTCGGTGAAGCTGACGAACGGCTTGACGAGTCATCCTGAGCGGTTTCCTTGCCGAATTTCGCCGAGAAGCTTGCGCAGCCAGTAAACCACCGAAATGAAGCAAGGTGAACCTGTTTGCGATTATCAAGATTCTGTATCCTAAATTCGTGGTTTTCTCTTACAAATTCACGGTTTCGAGGAATCTGTCACTCATTCAACTGACCTCTGAAATACACCTGAGCAACTAGATGCAGGGGCTCTTAAACCTACTTAGACCGCATGCTTCGTCTCCGCCTAGCCCACTACAGCGTCATCCGAAGGCACTGATACGACGTCGGAATAGTCCGCCTCATCAAGATGCGTTCTAGATACAGCAGGCAACTTCCTGTACACGGCGAGAAATCGCGTACGCCCCTCGCGAAGACCGTGAACAAAGTTCCCAAGCCGGACTTGCAGGTTTAGTTCGTGATGACTATCCCACTCCTCAAAAAGATGTCTATCGAGTACTGCGTCCTCCATACTTATCTTCAACGCTCCTACCCCTTGCCTTTTGTCAATCGCCAGAATCCGACATGACCAATACTCACCCACCAGGGAGTGGCTCTCTATCGTTACCGGAGCACGAATCACAACGATGGCCTGACACCATCGCCATTCATCTGGAGCATTTCTTCTGGTGCCTCTTATATAGGTCCTTACAACAAGCGATCGAGCTGTCGATCTGGAATACATGCGATTAAGCCACATGATGTTCATTGCCGAACTGAGTCTGAATTCAATCCCCGCGTTGAAACCCTCCATCCACGAGTCTCGCAGCTTTTCGTTCCGAAAGGCTGGATAAATTCCGCATCGTCCCTCGAGAAGCTCTGATGAAGTTACTTCGTCGTGCGTTGTTGATCTGTCTCTCTCAAAGTGGCGTTGCGCGAATTCCTCATCTTTCGTCCGCTGGGCTATCAATGCTCTTTGACTCGCAATGTCGTAGAAGACGTCGTCTAGTAGGATCGGCTGGGGGGGACTAGGCTCCCGTGCTACAACGAGAGTACCATTCCTGTCGTCGCCATACACTGGTATCCAAGCTCTGGATGGTGGGTAGGTAGTCGTATGGATAATCCCGCATTAGTCATATGATAAGTCGATACGTCGCGGTTCGTCAGGTCGACCAAGTCTTTCTTTTGGACCATGTCCCCACAATGTCGGAACACCTCGGCCAATGCCAGCAGAATATAGTGTGATCATTTGAAATCTTGACTATTTCTTCCTGCAGTCGTGTAAAGGCTTTACTACCTTCGCCGTAAAGTAAAGGCATGTTAATGTCGAAAATCCCAAGCATAGAATATGCGATGTCTTCAGTCCTCGTGGTTGTTCTTGTCGAGATCCAGGACATTTTTTCTGCTATGCTTGCCCTCTTGATTGATGCATCTCCCATCAAGTACCTTTCGTCGATGCCAGTGGCTTGGCTTATCCCTCTCGACATTGAGCGTCTGCGACATCCGATTCGAGACCAGTCCTTTGCATAAAAAGTCACACTTTTGGGGGCAAGAAGCTCCTGCAATGTCCAGCCTCGAGTGAACCATCTACTATTCCTGAACTGCCTGAGAGTGACGCGCCAGTCGCGAGCTAGTGTAACATGGCTCAGATAGGCGTAACACGATTCAGACCTCGCGTACCAAACAAACATGGAGTTGATTGCCTCGGACAGCTCTGCGGAGCTTTTCTTGTCGATACAATTAGCATCAACCCATAGCCACTCATGGCCGTCAACTTGTGCCTGGTAGCATGCATCCTGAATCTTTCCGAATCCCAACTTTGTGGCCGCAACATCGATATTCTGCCAATCGGCGAAGGATACCTCTTCCTCTTCCCATGTGTGGGACAGGATGGCGTATGGAGGTATATCGGTTCCATAAAACTCTTTCAGACACAGATTCCTGACGTTGATAAGCCGCATAATACGGGAATGTTTGCTGGGGTGACTTTCAAATTGTCTGCACTGTATTACGAAGCCAATAGGGGGATTGGGTTCGGGTCTCTCAGGGTGTATTGCGTGGATAAGGTAGATGGTGGAGACACATTCAGCAGAAAGTAATGCATGTGTCTTTCTAGATCTTTAGGTTTGATGAAAAATGAGTTTCATTGAACTGGGCATCGCAGCCTGACTTCATCAACTGCGGGGTCTGAATCGATGTTCGGGCCCGCAGCCTCGACGCCCCAGTCCGCCTCGGAGTACGCCTTCCAGCTGCACAAGCTGCAAGTGTCTGAAATGCTGACATCCAGTCCCAATTCAGCTAGTCGTGAAAGTTGATGTGATATCCAATGAGAGCGAGAGACAGACTTCACAGCCACTTGAAATGCGTCGAGCGATGACATGATTCGCACCCAGGTAGCGAACAGAGTACGCCATGTCAGGCGCATTAGCTAGAAGCACACAAGTCTGCAGATTACCTGCGCTATTGGCTATATTTCCAGCCCAGTGGCAATGATCATTTCTGGGACGCCCTTACCATGTCCACTCATTTGTGCAGCTTCATGACGTCTTGCTTCTCCGTGAGGTCGGCGGCTCTCTCGCTTGACTCTTCCAACCAAGGATGTATATTACCCTTCCTGAGAACACTTGTAACAACTCCAAAGAGCGAATGGTCTCTACGCGCTTGCTCTGGGTCACATTGATCCCTATTCATGGGGTTTATTCCAGAGTCTCGGCTACCTCCGTGGTAACTGTCTTGACCGGACGTCTTGGCTATTTCTCGTCAAGCGGTACATGTTCTAGACTCTAGCCTCTCCTCCTTATCAGAACGTTTGATGATGAACCCGAAAATGAATTGCCGAATATTCGGTATGCAAGCCGTGAACACGGCGACGTAAACCTCAATATTTGTCCATGTTCCTGCGGGCATAATCGCGACTAAAAGGGCAGCCGAGTCAGTCTCGAGAAGCCCTTACATACATTCGCACAAACGACTCACCAGTTGGATTGAGCGGAGACTCTGAGAAAGTCCGTATAGACAGGATGCGAACAATGCTCATGGCGGTCAAGCTAGAAATTGTTATAATTCTGGGTCACCCCCTCCAAAGTTGTTCAAAAGAGAAGGACTCACAATCAACCCAGACTGAGCATGAACATGACGGCTGCCTTCTTACGCCGCTGCATGTTCAAGCCCCATACTTGTGTGGCAGACAGGACGAGCATCCAAATATCCATCAGAACGTAGACCGTTCCCTGCGCCATACCCACGTGGCCTATATCAACACACTGGCCACCATCTTCGCCTGTCCAGAATCTCCAAGCCAAGGAGATGGGACGGCATTGAAAAAGGCTGGTGAGTGAGAAGATAAAGCCGACGGTCAGGTTGAAGGTTTGTGTGATCCACACCGCACGGCGAAAGTGTTTATCGGGGAATATTCGCAGAAATATGAACAGGATCGATGCTTTCACCGGCGTAATAAGGCTGTTATAAATGAATTGAAGAATATAGAAATCCTGGTTGCTCCGGAAGCCAGCTTATGCTAGTGTAAGGCGCTGCGCTTGACGAGAGGGGTTACAGATCCGTTTGGGAGGGCATTCCATCATACGTACCAGAAAAAAAGCTGTTATCTGATCTGATGTCAGAGTCTACAAGTCTTTGCCAAGTCCATAGGACTCCACTGAAAGATTGTTTAGCCTGTGAGTAAAAAGATCATGTTGCTTTATGTTCTCTCCGCGGTAATGACCTACAAAGCATGTCTGCCGATAGGAAACCGATACAGCAACACTAATGTGTTGTTAGATTTCTTCCATTTCCCCAGCATATTTCGGAGGCCTTCTTTACGTATGCCAACACGATTGTGGTATCATCAGCTCCCCATTCCGAAAGCCGCGCAAGTTTAACCACGATTCGGAGTGCCACACAGAGGGTTGGCAAGAATATGAAAAGCATTATATGAGGGATCCTTGTAGCTGGATATTCATCGTGAAGCTTGAAATTACACGCGTTCGAGGTGACGTTCTGCCTTACTTCACCAGTTCAGTAAATGGAGCCCCACAAGAAACTTGCGTCTGGTCAAGACGCTCATGTTGACATACCCAACGTGTCGTGATGCGTATATAAGCCGCAATTACACTATCGCAATTATGGTTCCACTTTTGCGGCTTATCCTATTCGCTATAGTTATAAGCCTAGCTCTATACTACCCTAACTATATACTAGAATAGTTTAAGTATATCTTTTAGGCTTATATAATCCCTACCCTAGGGGTTAAAGTCCCCTACCTTAGGCTTAGGGTTCGAATCCTACGGCTTAACTACCTAGACTTTAGCGAGATATACTTAATTAGAAGGTTAAAAGTGTTATAGTTTCGCACTTAGTTTCGCCCTGTTTCGCACTTATTAGGGCGAAACTAAGGGGGTATGTCGTGATGCGTATATAAGCCGCAATTATACTATCGCAATTGTGGTTCCACTTTTGCAGCTTATCCTATTCGCCACACAAGGGAACAATTTGCGACTGAACATGCTTCTACATGGCGGAGAAATCCTTGGTCCCGACAAAGACATTGCTGGTCTGTCGTTTCGCAGTCGGTCAGACGGAGACCTTGCAGCAAACATGGGAGCTTACGTAGATCAGAATGAGCCTTCGGCAACTTTGGAGGGTGGAGGATAATTCTCTTACTGTGCAATCTGGGTTGTCGTGAAGAAAAATCGAGCTGTGCGAGGATCGAAGTGCAGAGGCAAAACGCAAAGAGCAGAAGCCAGGTCTGCCTCGTGACTGCGGTCAGGCTCTCATCGTTTAGTCTTCAGTCTGCTCGTTATTTTGAAACTTAAGAAAGTCGAGAGTGAGAAGCCGATGCGGCCGAAATTTCTCTTGTCTTGGGAATCAGGAGAACAGCTCTTCCACTACTGATTTTCAAAAACACGAGTATATTAAGGGCACATATCACTCCAATCACGCCTGTCTAATGTCAAGAAGATACCTTTCCAAGGCCTCAGCCACGTATGCAATTCAGGCTTATTCCATCAACCCCTCGCATTCGGGCTTGCGCCTCTGAGCCAGACCAGCCATCAGTCCCGCTCCAGATGCTCCAGGTGTCGGTGAAACCGACGTATGCGGACATTCGCACCGCATTAATGTTCGTCAAGAGATTTGCCTGGTAATCTTTGGCGTTTTAGGCCGGGATGGCATTAACTCATTAGCAAATGTGCTGTTTGCGGATGGTAAAATCCCCAGAGTTGCTAGGAGACGATGTATCCGGCATTGTTAGTCCGGATGCGATCATTATTCAATAACTTAGATCCATAGTCTGAAGGGCCAGTAACAATATGGCAGTGGTTTCACCTATTTGACAATCTGTGGCGTCTGGAATTATGCGTACAACCGCAAGCTTATTCATGGAAAGAAAGTGCGACTGAAGGGTATAATATTGATGGCAGACTTCCTATTCCGTAGAATGAGTCTTTACATGTAGTGACAGTCTCCCGCCACCCTCATTAAACCTCCACGTCTCTAGCATAGCAGGAATAGTAGTGTCGTTTGCAGAGACTTCCAGGTTGCCGAGATCTCCTTAGAGAAACACACGGCTGAACAAATCCTTTAACCCAATTCCTACTCCCTTAATCCAAAACCTGCGCAACTTTTCGTTCCAGCACTCCAGCTAACTTTCCATTTGAACAGCCCAATGTTTGGCATCTATCCGCCCGATACTCGCCTGGTCGATTGGTTTCTGACTGCCACTCCTGTTTCATCGCTCTCTCCAATGAAAAGGCAGTCCGATTCCCAAGATATCTAATCTTTGGTTCCTACTACCCTCCTTCAATTCTAAGCCTTCAGCCTTAAGCCTTTTGCCGATCTCGACTGTTGGTTACGCTGGTTTCGTTGTCGCTTCGATCGATTTTGTTTCCCACATCGCGCCATTTTGAACCGGCGCAACTATGGCTCGCTCGTGTGACACCCTCCCGGGTATGTTCGAAAGCTTCCGAGAGACGGGAAAGCCCTAGTGGAATGCTGATTGAGATAGATTCAACAGGTCGTACGTTGCTGTGCGTTTTGGGTGCTCTCGAATAACTTTTGCTGGCTACCCTTTTCCGATTTATAGTCGACTAATGAATGCTACCGAAAGACGAGAGAGTCATGGAGAATGCTACTTGTAGTAGCATCGGCAGGAAATATGTCGTTCTTCCTGTTGGGGTGCTTTTCAACCACTTGCTTTGGCGATTGTTTCCGACCTGTGGTCAACTTGGGAAGGCTGTCGAGAGACGTGAGCGTTCCCAGCCAGGTGATTGGGTGTGTGTGTGTGTGCGTGTGTTGTTTTAATGTAATCGGATGCTCAGAAGTCAAAAAAGAGACCGGTTCCGAGAGGGTTGTCACCCCAAAACTCCCGCGGCCTTCTGCCGTTGAAGTTTTTCCAATCGCGTCGATACTCCTTCATGGTTCTCTTCTGGATCTTGGCGAACTGCTTGTGGATTTGCTGCCTCTCGTAGTCATTTCTCGCAGTACCCTTGTGTCTTTGTTCGCGGTCAAGGATTGACTGCCACTCCAGCTTCTGGGCCATTTCGACGCAAGCAATATCCTCGAGTTCTATTGCCCTCTCCGATGGAGAGAGCTCGGAGGAGAAACAGCAGCCCATTTTGTCGTTTGTTTGTGGAGGACTGTGATTTGTGGCTCGCCAGGGGATCTTGCTGGTTGCGGGTAGCAGGTTGGTTGAGTGTGATTAGCGAGGTGTAGGGTGACAAATGGTGTTGTTAGCTTGTCGAAGAGAAATCCTCCGGACTTTCAGACTCATTTTACTTTCACTCTATATATGTGTTTCTCAAATCAATTAAAGTGCGGGTTTGTTTGGGTCCTTTTGCTGCGATATTACGACCTTTTGGTGGTGCACGTGTACCAACCGTCAGCCTTGAAGATTTCTCAGTTCCTCGGAACGATTTATGGCTCAACCAAGAGGTATTGGAATTTCTCCGTAGACCTTTACAATCCTATGATTTTGGCTCCGTCAGGCCAGCGCTCGTCCTTGATCGAACATCACAATTATAACCACAGTAACAGATATGGTCACGATGGTTGCTGCCATGATATAAGTAACGGTTGCGATACTGGGTGCAGTTGCGATATTGTATATATATTGTAGACTGGACTACTGTCAGGAATTCTTGGCTCGAAGTGAATGGGGCAACGAGCCAGGTACCTAGCTAGGCAATGCGTGTATGATAAGTACCCTATCCTATATGATGGACTAGATCACGTGACCCAGCATCAGTAAGGTTCTCATTCGAAAAGCCCAATTCTGCGGACCTCTGCCTTCCATCCATTCAACCGGTCTGCATAACGACCTAAATCCACGCGGCCGGAAAGGTGCGTTTGCTGAAGACTATAACTTGGAGGGCTGGGTCTACCGGAGCTGCCCGCGGGGATAACACCTCGGTAAGGATGCCTTAAGCCTTCTAACAAGGTCTCTAGAGACCCTAAGAGACAGCTGCCGAAAGGATATTAAAGAACTGCTTCCTCGCCAACGTAAAGACTGGAGCCAAGGATCCAAACGCAGCCTCAACACAGAGTCTTTAACTAAAGATATCTACCTAACAAGGTTTTCGTCCACAAGTTTCTCCATTTATTATAGTTGTGACAATGGAGGATTTCCAGATCCAGAAAGGAAGCACGACTTGGTGACGACAACGATGAGGGCGCCCAAGGCCCTGTTGGGTTAGCAGTTAAGAACTGCCAGGTCCGTACCGGCTTTGACATATTTATCAGTTGTATCGCTTGGAGTGGTTAATACCTTAGTTGTAACCTAGGTTATCACTAATCACTTATATAGCCTCGTATCTGTTTCGATTCTGATATGCGCTACTATACAATTCATCAGCAGCGATGATCTACTTCTGAAAACATTAGGTATCAATGGTGCTTAATCATTTGCGAAATCTTGCATCATCAGGGTTCAACGAGAGAGTTGAGTACGTAGTGAGCTGGCTGTAGACCGGCGTTGACGCCGTCGATCTGGGCCCTCGTTACTAAAAAGCCGAATGTCGAGAGTTGTCCGAGGCTTAGGATTCCTTCTCGGAGGTCGTGGAGAGGCCGACAACTAAGGGAGCACTTTGTGTGGTTTAGATTGTTTAATTTCAAGCTTTCAATGCCTTGACAACTTAACCCTATAAACCTTGTGTAGCTTAACTGGGGCCTTCAACCACTAAAGTAGTCACCCGCCATTTTCGTTCATTATTGTCACCGTCTTTTACGTCGTCTTCACTGTCGTCTTCACTGTCGTCTTCACTGTCGTCGCTACAGGGTACCTTGCCTTCGGTTCTGTTATTTCTGCACATACGCTCTGTTCTCGGGTTATGGTGGCCACCGCAGCGGCTGCTAGTAATTGGCATTTTGTGACACTCTGGGGAATACTGGACGTCCGCCGGTTTAGCATTGGAAACACAGAAATGAGAACACTCAAAATAAGGGTTTTCTGATAGGATACTCATAACCCTTCCTAGTGGGCAACTCGAAGATAGTCTGAATTGAGACTTTCTTACCGGACGAGTGCCACTAAAAGTGTCCACAACCCGCAAGAAGGGAGATAAAGCCCAACAGCAAGCGGCCTCGGTGTTGTAGACAGCACCTACAAACGTTCCCATAAGAGATCCCAGTTGCTAGTCTGCACAGTTCCAACGTCAGGTATGCTGCAGCTGCTGAAATGTACCGAAGCGTCCGAGTCTGTCCGAGCGGATAAGTCGACAAGCACCCGAGAAACTCCAGTCACATTCCCGCTGGAGGGTTACGCTCAGATTATCATAGTGAAAGCTTATCTGAAAGGTTAAATAGCGCCAAGCATACGCGTCCAAATCTTAAATGCAATGATACCACCACGCTATCAAAGTGTACGAAGTGATGTTCATTAATATTCCATTCCCGAGCTCGGACTTTTCTGTCCGTGTTTGCCTCCCAAACCTTTGTTTCTACCACTATTTGTGGGGGGGGGGGAAGACGCGTCGCGCGACCCAAGTCAATAGCCAAAGGATGAACCGTAACAAATCGCTCCGGTCATGCGAAGTACGCTGTTCGGTCCTCCCCAGTTCATAGAGCTCTATCCAGAGCAGTGTATTTCCGTTTTCCCCAAAAGGCATGATTCTACAACACCCGGGCCATGCGCCATTAAACATTCGTCGTGATAAAAAGGCCTAGACGTCGTCAACGGTCGCGCTAGGCTTCCATTCCCTCTCGACGGCAACCTCGGGATCGGTCCAGTTGACGGGCTTGTGGATACGAAGAAGGCGGAGGAAGTAGTCCTCGATAATCAAGAGGTTGAGGAGGACACCGTTGCAGTTCCACGCAATGCCGCACACGATGGCGCCGGCGACGGCATCGAGGACGAAGTGATTCGCGGTTGCGACGATGGCGGTCAGAATCAGGGCGGGGTAAGACATGCCGGCGGCGACAATGGCGAAGCGCTTCCAGGGGCGCGAGCGGATCGAGGGGAGAGGCAGGGTGGCGACGGTGAGGCCGATGAGGAGAGAGTATCCGAAGTGCAGCGATGGCATGGCAGCTGTACAGACGTCAGCAAAGTGAGCAGGCAGGGTCACTCGGACGATGGCATATACCGTATTGATTGCAGAACTTGTTCGTGGTCCAGACACTGCTCTCGCCGCTGGCGCTGTGGACCGTGTCCACGAAACCGAAGCTCTTGGACTCGCCGGCATCGGGGCCGTCGTAGCTGGGGTCGCTGAGCAGACGAGGGGGCATGCAAGGCCACAAGGTGAAGACGACAAAAGCGAGCAGGTTGCAAGTGGCCATGGTCCGGCGACGAGCCTCGTAGAGCGCGGGGCCAGCCGAGTTCCATCGGACGTTCTCGTTGCCGCCGAGCTTCGCGGAGATGGCGCGGCGTCGGCGGGTGGTCGTGACGTAGTAGAGGATGACGAGGAAGAGAATGGTGCCTGGAATGTGGATGAAGGAGTAGATGCGGTTGATCCAGTGCATGATCGTGGGCATCTGGAGGAAGTACTGCTGGACGGGCACCTCGACGAAGACATGCAGACGCTGTTCGAGGTGGATGAGCTGCAGGGCGTGCTTGCGGGCGACATCAACGGTGCCCTCGTTGAGGGTCAGCGCCGTGAATGCTCGACCGACCTGGTAGACCTGGAGAATCAAGAGTGTCAGGGTCGCGGGCTGATGACTGCATGGCGTTGCTTTCTTACCCAGTAGATGAGGGCCCAGTACCACGCCTCAACCAAGAATGGGAACTTGCGCAGCACGCGAGAGAGGAGGCGGTCCTTGAAGACTCTGGTGTTTGGTGACGATACCAGCCGCTGATATCCAAAGAATTTGATGCGGCGCATTCGTCGAAGCGGCTCCTCCTGCGGCGCCAACGTCGACGAAGAGCTCCAGCCACCGAGCGAGAGAAGCGAGTCCTCGGAGTCCGGTGTCGAGTTGCCGGAGCGGCGCTCGTCGGAGCGCTTGTGCTCGCCATCTTCCAATTCGGACCCCTTCCACCCCAGGTTATCGTATGCGTTGCTGTTGCCGGTGTTGCGGTTGAAGTATGTTCCGCCGAAGAGGAGGGTGATGACCACCAACGGTTCGGCGACGGCACCGATACCCATATTTGTTGGTGGGAGACGGTGGTATGAGAAAAGGTGAAGAGGTGATGATGACGGAAGAAACAGCCGACAGTATGAAGAAGCTGGCGATGAGTGAGTGAGTGAGTGAAAGAAACTAGAGACTTGGCTGCGTCAGGTCCGCCGGCGCCGCTTCCTATATGAAGGGCGGGAGGCTTCGGAAGGGGTGCTGTTGGTCTCCCGAGGCGGGCGTGGGTGGGATGAGAATCTGGCTGGCGATGTCCACCGGGGGAGTGGTTCGCGGAGAGTCCAGTAACAGGCACGACGAGGGGGGTTCGAGGAGGGTTGTTGGTCGTTTCCGTGAGATTAAGATTGGGTTTGAGTCCAAGGGGGGGCCGAACGACTAATAAGCTATGCGGACGTGTGTTGCCTGGTGTGCCTTATGCTGCAAGGTCAGTGAGTTGATGAGGTAAGAAGGTGTGGAAAGAAGAATTGGCAGACTCGGAGAAGAATCAGCACGAGGCGGCCAACATGCATCGCGCAGGCAGCAGGCAGGCAGATAGTTGACGGGAAGCATGGATGAGATGGAGCATGGTAATAAGAAATACCATAATAGAACGCACAACATCGGCACAGTTTGCGCACAACGGTCCAGGCTCGGCACAACCCACCGAGCTGGACCTTGTCTGACCGCGGAGACAAGGTTGACTCTGGATTGCGCAGGCACTCGCAAAGCTTTCTAGCATTGCCTCTGTTGCGAATTCTCCTCATTTCTGTTATGGTCTGCTTTCCTCCCATCAGCGGGCTCCGTTGCTGGGGCACTGGAGACATCTGGGAGAGCGGAGCAAAGCCGCGCATTCGCACAAGGGCCGTCGCGTGGGCTGGGCGCCCTGTCCTCCAGGGCGGGATTCGGGCATCGTCCAATGGTGATTTGATTTTGTTCTTTTTCTCCGGGGTGGCGGACGGCGTTGGATGGGGGGTCCTTGGGTTATTATCCTGGCCATCCCTGACGTGGACGAATCGCCCGCCAAGTGCCGCGAGCGCCAAGGGCTACACCCCTCTATTTTCCCTCTCTCTCTCTCTGTTTCTGCGCGTACCGCAGGATGGATGAGCAGTTGGGCCAGCACACGTTTTGGGTGGTCTTGTGTGTTGCGGCGGCGGCGGTGGGCGTGAGCAACCGAAGAAAAGCGTGGACGTGTCTTGTAGTGTGGGTGGCCAACGGTCTGGGATCTGTGGGAGCAAGACACCAAGACGACTCAGAGAAGGGACGAAATGTCGCGTGCTCGGTCACGGCTGGCAGCGGACGGGTAGGCTCGCTGCCAGGGCGCCGTTCGTCGCTCTGACGTGACATACGACCAGAGCTTGTTCTCCCGTCCTACCGCAGAGAGCCAAAGAAGAAGAGCTTCCAGCTCTTGTTCTTTCATGCTTCGCAGCCGGGGCTCGTTCGTTTCCCACGTCGCTTCTGCTCGGAACAACCGAGTCGCTCGCTTCGGCGTCGAGAGCTCTTGTCCAGAGACGACTCACAGAAGGTCAACGGCCTGCGGACGTCTTGATAGGGAACGCGGCTCTGGCCTCTGTCACTGGACGCGCCAGCAAGAGAGAGTGGGCACGAGGGATCCTGATGACGGCACGGGCTAGCGACCATGAGATGAGCGACACGCCGACAACCCAACTGCGCAGGGATTGGCAAGGGGGCTGTGTGGGGAGAATTGCATCCGCGACATCCGACAATCCGTCTTGTCGTTTTGGTCCGTTCGCCGTCCACTCTCCGCTGTTCCACCGCAGTATTTTTTTTTTTTTTTTTTTTTCCCCCTCTCCCGAGATTCCAAGAAGAAGAACACAGCAAACACGACGCAGAATAGGACTTGTTAGATGAGGGGCGGATGGTCTCCCAGTCCTACTGCGTGCCGCTCGCTGGGTTTCCGCTCCGCCCCATGCAAGCCTTCGCACTGGGATGGCGCTGGAGACCTTCGGCGACCCGTTCCCGGCCTCGTCTGGGGAGCACGCGAGGATAAACAACCCGCGCTGGACAAGCCGGTGTCGAGGTCGTTCGGGGATAACTGGTCGGGCCCCGGGGACGCTTGGTGATGGTTCGCCGACCACGAATGACGGTCGACTCAACGTCCCGCCGCCATACTGCTTTGGGGAACAGAGCTACTGAAGTTTGAACACCGACATTTCTTCTAGTGCCTCTCGCCACCCAGCCATGTCCAGCCACATGGAACACCGACACTTAGTTTGCGATGCTGGCGAAGGAGCTGACGGTGGGTGGGCACTGGGTGACATGACTGCTGAGAGAGGGGCCGGGGCTGCCGCTCTTTCAATGCAGCGACTCGATGCGAATGTCTTGGCATACCTCATCACTCGGCGCGCCGGCGGTCGAAGCATTTGCTCGGCCTTTTCCGCCGAGAGAAAGGAGAGTCTGGCACTGAGCGCACGGCATCAACCGTCGCTCTGGGTCCCCGCAGCGCAACAGACGCCTTTCTGTGCCAGGCGAACAAGCGGAAGCATCGAGTGTTCGAGTGCCCTAGCCACGGTGTGGGAGGTCGACCGAGATCGAGGTGATCTCGTGCGGCTTGAGAGACGCAATGATGTTGACAGTTGAGGTGATGGTAAGCGCTCATCGTGTTCCCGTGGGCCGCCGTCCCTAGTCCGCTTCTATACATAGCGAAACCGCGTACTCTGATCCAGGACGCCAAATACGCGTTTATGCAATGTATTCGGATTTACCGCGTACTTCTGAAAACAGTCGGGCTCTTCGCCAACAATGTACGCAAGATGCCGTATTCATTCCCAGATCAACTCAGAAAGCATGGCCCCGTCTGCGCAGCCAGTCTGCGCCGGTTGCCGACTAAGAAAGGAGTTGCTTCCAGAAGCTTTCGATGATTGAAAACTTCACTTCTCCGATCCGGGTGCGCCGGGGCACCTCAGCCTTATCCTCCGATTCCGCCCCCGACAGGCGTCGGCTTCGGTAAACTTGACTTTCCGCCCCTCGGTGCCGACTCGCTGGATTTCTTTCCTTTCCCCCCCCCCCCCCCCTCTTGGGCGGGCATCCCGACCAGGATCATATTTTGGCTTACAACTGACCTGACCGGAGCCAGAGGCTGGCCTGGTCTCTGGAGAAGATGATCGGCAAGCAACCGGGGCCCGATGCGCTCTCCGATTCTGTTGTCCGACCGCTCCCAACTCCATACTCCTCCGGCCGCAACGAGCTCAAGCAATTTGATCCAAATGCCAATCGGATGGTGCCGTGAAATGCCAGCCAATCTTCACCAATGGCGCAAGCACAACATTGGCATTCATGTGCTCGTCTCCCGTAAAGGTGCCTATTTTGAAGATGGTTGGCCGGTAGGACAAGGACAAAAATGCGAGGTGATATGTAGAACGAGGCGTTCGCTCATTGTGAGTCGGTAAGTTTACTCACTCACTAGTCAACGAGAAAGGCCCCGAAACACTACCAAACGAGAGTGGCACGGTTACATCGGGGTAATAGGTGTGATGCCGGTAGAGCTGCAGGAACAGTCAGTTTCTCGTGGGGCAAACACATCACTCGTCTCACTGCTAAACGTCTGAGAGCAAATCATGCAAAACTCAGTCATCTATGTTCGCTTTACGCGTGAGGATAAACGATCTATCTTGTCAATGATACATGGCCACACGAATGGGGCACGTGGTTGAGGGTGCCGGGCAAACGGCCCCAGGCTACCGGGTCTCATCTCAGACTGAAGTGAATGCTGGAAACAGAAAGTCCATTGAGAGCATGTTTGGACGCCCTCGACGAGGAGCAGTCGAAGGTCCCACAACGGGCTTTCAGCCCCGCAACAGATTGGGGTGCAAGATATGCTGCCAGAAGAGGGTAAACGTCCACACACGTGTGCGGTAATGAGAGACTCAAAGCGATTTCGAGCTCATTACGCGCAGGGACAGATCATGCAGCTGTCTAATCCACAACTGGAGCATGTGATCGCACACCAGCATCGGCTCCATGACACGAAGTGGGATCTCGACTACATATGCATGACTCAACTACGAGTTGCTCAAGGCCCCGAAGCAACTTAACACCATTCCGCCGGTACGGCCATGCTGTCGATTGTGAGGCCCTCCGAACATCTTGGAAGATATCGCGGACTCGTTTCCGGAGTCAAAGAACGCAGGCGTGCACAGCTGCGCATCTTGCATGCGGTCTCGAACACTCAAGCAACATCTCCGCCATTCATGGCGTTCTTCGAGCGCGACTCATTGCACCTGTAGGCCCGATAGCCATAGAGCTAGACCATCTACCCGCGCGCGACGAGAGGAAAGGAAAAATGGCAGCTCATGGGCTGATCATGGGCAACGCACAAGAGCCGGAATTCGGGGGTTAGGTTGCTGAGAAGATCGCCGTGTTTTCCCTGCTTGGATGGGCCCAGAATACCCAGTGGTGTCTAGAGTCGGAACACCCTGCTATTATGCATGCTCATACGGCCTGGATTCGGCCTGGACCGCCTGGTGATTCCTCACAGCTGAATGTTTTCCTGTCAAATTTGTTCTATCATGTAAGGCAGTCCATGTTCTTAAACATTGTGTGAAGTGGTCCAAGAGAGCAGGGATGATGGTATCCAGTACGGCTGAGGTTGCGAAGAGATTCCGCCGTTTCCCCTTCCGTCTGGTTCATATGGCGCAAGCTGATATCTGACTTGCGTTTCTTTGAATCTGTCTTCATGTTCGAGGTACCTCTATTGGCTCCAAATTGCGCCGCACCAAAATTTTCAGCCGCGTGCTGCTCGAAATCTCGCTTTTGTTGTTGTTCAGCCCAAACTTGGACTGATCTTCAGTTTCCCTGACACTAGGGATATCCTTCACCTTGTACTACTAAATTCTTTGCAACATGTCTATCGCTGCGACGATTACTTACGACTGGACGCGCTGAGAAGGGAAGAAAGTGTACCTGCGGAAAGTATTCCAGCGTACGGTCTCGCTGTCCAGCCTTGGTATTGCTGCCATCTGCGAGCCCTCTGGATTCTTTCTCTTGCGTTTGGACTCGCAAAGCTGCCGGAAATCGCGTTGGTCACGTTAGTCGTTGACGTTGTGGTTGATCTTGGATATTGCTGTTTCTATTGCTTTCTTGGCGGATCAGAAACTCATACTCAACTTTGTCAGAAGCAGCTGCCTTCGGGAGGAATTCATACTTTCCGACGTAGCACTCTTGAGCGGGAACCGCGTGGACGCCCGCGAAGCCCGACAATCTGCTCCCCACGCACCCTCTGCTCCATGAGCTTCCAGTACTCATCCGCGCCCGACGCCTTTAGTGCACCAATGTGACCCCCAAGCAGAGCCGCGCGGTATCCCCGTAGGCGCGGCCATAGCCGAGCTTCTCTTTGACGCCGTTCATGGCCCAGTTCTTGGCTTCTCTGTTCTCGGGCAGAGCGGCGGGGCCAAAGAGGTCGGCGCCAGCAGTCTGGAGCAGCGATTGAGCATCGATGCCGACGACGCAAAAGACAGCCCGTGAAAGCAGCAAGCTGCCATACGCCGTTGCCGCGGATGCGCTGGCAGAGGAACTGCTGGAGAGCCCCAATGTACGCCATGGTCGAGATTGCGATGCTCTCGACGTCTGCGGCGGGTGACTTGGCGGATCGCGTGGCCTAGGCCTTTTACTCGTCCACGTCCAAGCTGGCGTTCATGTCTGTGGCATTGACGAAGATCAATCCGGTTGCGTCGATTTCGTAAAGAAAATCGTGGATTTTGCAAGCCGCTCGTCACGCGTGCCGCGCACGACATGGCCTGGTGTGCGAAATGTTGTTACCGTTGTCGTTGATTACCAGGCTAGGACGAGAAGACGCGACGCAGAGGCGCTTTTGGGCCCCTCCCCTGAGTTGGGAAAAATGCGGTTGGGTATGTCGGACTCCCGTTCGCACGGGAGAAGGAAATACTATTCATGAAGAGGAAACAAAAGACTGCATCTGCTGCACTGTGGCATTTGTGCAGATGTGGGGGATCCTACGAATACATATCCAGAACACCATCGCCCCTCAAAAGCCTCTCAGTGCTTGTGAAATCCGCGAAAACAACTGACAAATATCCTGAGACCCTAAGCCGATCCCGTTGGGCGCTCTTCGAAAAAACATGTGCACATTCCACCCACTTCCCAGAGGTATTATCTTTTGTTACGACACTGGATACTGCCACTCTCCGGTAGTCTTGTTCATGTAGCCCAGCTGCTGTGCGGCGCTCGTAAAGTCCTACTCCTCGTGCACACTGCCCATGCCGACGCCCATGCCGATGCCCTTGTTTGACTTTTTGCCCAGCTTCAGCTTGCTCAGCCTCTTCCTAACACTGCCTCGCTTGACAATGCTAGGCGCTTCCGCAGGACGCTCATCTGTGTACTCGCGCTCTTTCTCGGTCAAGTTCGTGCCCATATCCGAGCTTTGCCGTCCGCCGGAGTCCGTCACCCACTCACTTGTCACGTCGTTGCCGCCCAAGATGCGTGGCTCCGTAGAAGGGGCACGGAAGAAGCTTCGACGATTGCTGTCTTGGGTCTTGCTGAAGCTACGGCTTCTGCTGCTAACAGTGTCATCAACTTCGCCGTTCGTATGAGCGTCGCCATTGGTCTGCTGCTGCAGCATAGGAGGCTCTTTCTTACGGCCCCCAAGGAAGCTCAGACGCGTGCCACGACCTCGGATAGCGATAGGCGCAACAGTTGCGGCCTCTTCCGCAACAACGCCGTTGGTAATGACACCGGCAATGCCCTGTGGCTGAGGAGAGACCTGCTCGGAGGATGGCGACGACCGTCTCCAAGTTGGGGAGTGCGTCGCTGAATCGCTAGAAGGTTGCGGGGGTGCGAAGAGGGCAATTTCGGGCGCGAAGGTGCTTTCGAAGTCTAGGAAGGTCAGCAAAGAGTGCTACGACTGTGGACAAAATAGGGGACTTACATTGCTGGAGTTCCTCTTGTCTTTGAGCGAGGACCTCGTTTGAACTCCGAGAGAATGTTCCCAAGCATCGCTTGATCATAATGGCGTGATCAACAAGCGCCATCTTGATGGCGTTATCCTGGGGATCCAGCTCAATGTCTTCTTCTTCCTCCTGTTCGTCCTCGGCATCGCTCTCGCGGGAACCGGGAAGTAGCTGACGGTAGCATGCAACACTGTTCTCCGAATCTGGATTCACTGAAATGCTGATAGCATCGAGAAGCAGCTGCGCGTTTTCTTCGTCGCCATCGGCAATGCGCTTCTCGATCATGGTCATCTCCTGTGTCTTCCTCACGATCCGCTCTAGGCCAGTCTCACGAGCGCTGAGTTTGATCTCCTCGGCGTGAACAATTTCACTCCGTCGCAATATTGTCGGGAACGGATCCGCTGTGGTGAAGACCATCTTCTCCGCATAATGCTCTTGAACGGGGCCGGACGTGCTGCGCTTAGAAGACACTGAGAAGCGTTGAGGATGATTGGCTGATAGGAGGTAGTCGCGGATGACCTGCGGGACGCGGGCACGCTGGAAAACATGATGAGTGAGGTCGCGGTGAGGTGTAATGGCAGAAACCACGAGGAATTGGCCCTCCACCTCGTCGACATCGCCCCCAGTCACGATCTGAGCTGAAGGGTACTGTTCTTGCATTCGGTCTGTGAAGGCAGAGGCGCGCTCCGTCGGAGAACCTTCGTAAACAAATTCCTTATCGCGCAAACTCGGCGGGAAGCCAAGGCCCTTGTAAGCGACCTTGAAGTACTTCGCCACAAGCTTGTCGCTCTTTGAGATGGTCTCATAGATGGTGGCAATGGCGCGCTCCGTCCTTGCCAGTTTCGCGAAGTCAAAGGTGTTGCTCTCATATTGCGATCGCAGCTCCTGGTAAGCCGTGAGAGCGCTGCTCCAGGCCTCGCCATCCTCGAAGTGCTTGATCATATCGAAGTAAATCCGCTCCTTGCGTTCGAAATGTGTCTGGGAGGGGAATTCAGGATCATCCAACGCTGGAATTTGCTTCGTCGGGTCCCATTCGTACAGGTCGGCGTGGAGACGCAGGGCCAGACCGGCCTCACAATGGTTTCTTGCTTCAGCTTGTAGGGTGGCCAGCTGGTGAACGTAGCGAATGAAGATTTCCTCCTTCTGCATGTCTCGCAGGAACTCCATCAGCCGAAGGCGGTTGATGAGGTGAGAAGACTCGCTTGCAATGTCGCCGCTATGAACAGCTGCGAGGAGGTCGAGAAACTCATCAATGGTAGCCATGAGATCACGAAGGCCGGCGTATAGCGGGTCGTCAGGTATGGCGGAGAGAGGCGCGAATCTTTCAAGGACCTCGTCGACAAAGATCTTCTGGAGGATGCTTTCCGTCAAGGGCTTGGACTTGAAGTAACGGTCGAGGCAGTCGATCATCTCAGTCTGGATCACGGCGAGATCCTCGCTGAGGGTCCACTCGCTGACAATCATGGTCTGAAGTACCTCCACGGCCATGCGCCGAAGACCTTCGTGCACACTAAGACAAAGCTCGACGATGGGACCAACCAGCGTGGGGACGTATTGGACCTGGTAGCCGCCCATTTTCGATAGACCGTACCGCGTCCGCTCGTCGCTGCTTGTCTCCCAGCCGATGGCCTCCCAGGTCCTCCGCAGCAGTTCAGCTCCGTGTTCCCTCACATCACCAGCAATCTTCCAGACAGCCCTGCGCTTCTGCTCGGGAAAGGTCTCCAAAGCGAGGGATGGGCTACCAACAAGCTTCAACATCGTCGTGAAGAACATCTTCCAGAGCTCCATGTTGAAATTCTCGGCCTCGTCGGGATGAGGCAAGAAGGATTCCAGCAAAATACTGGAGAGGTATTGCAACGTCCTCATGGTGGACTTGTGATGATAGATATGTACGCTCAACCATTCGGGCGGGAAAGCCTCGCCCATCAATATGCTCATGTGCACGCGAAGGGTATTTTCTAACAATGCAGTCAGATCGCCTTCTGTTAGCTCCAGTTGCATGCCGCTTGGCGAATTAGAGACAGCGGAAAGGATAGCGGAAAGCTCGACCAAAGCCTCATCGAATGCGCATTCTTCTGCGATAGGTTTCGAAGGAAAGGGGTATGAAGTCGGGAACAGAAGCGAAAGGCGGTTGCGCGGCTTGATATTGGCGGAAACTATAGACAAATAAGAATCGATGATCTTCGGCAAGTAGTCGGGAATCTCTGCGCCAAGGTTGTCGATCTGGCTGGCGAGGACAGAGCAACATAGACGAACTTGGTCTTTCCACAAGTCGGTGACATCTTCTTTATGGCCCCAGTGCGGCGCAATCCAGCGGACGGTGTTTGCAGTCAGTGCAGATTTCTGATCAGGATGGGAAAACATTTCGAGCTTGGAGTAGTTGATGACCAAGACAAGCTTGTATAGTACCAGCTTGCCCTTGACGTCGGCGCAAGAATCGAGGAAGTCGATTGCAATGTGCAGAATCTCCTCGGTTGTCAACAAACCGGCAAGTTCCGGCAACCAGGTGTGGAAATGCTGAACAGCTAGAGTCTGACTGCCAACAAGAACCGGCGCGGTGTTGCGCATCATGGCGTCCAGAGCCTTGAAGATGTTTCTCAATTCTCGGGTGAAGCCAGGAGTGGAACTGGAGGTCGTGATGCCTATTCCGGCTTCCTTGGCCTTCTGCTGCCCTCGAGCATGCGTGATAAACTTGAGAATGTGTCGCACAACCTTGATTGTGGACCGGAGTTTCCTCGACGACTCTGGCTCGGTGGGTCTCTCCAGCAAGCGGGTGAACGATCGGACGAGACAAGCAGTAGCGAATGGATAGTTGAAGCGGTTCTCAGCGTACTGATCAACCAAAGGACCCAGGTTGAACCTTCTGTCGTGCACAATGCCTAAGACTCTGACCAAGGCAGTGAACACGAGGTCCTCAAACTCATCGTTGCCCGAGTGCTCAACAAGAATGCCGAAAAGGGCGTCAAGAACGTCGCTGAGAAGCTTGACCACCTCAATTTCTGGTACAAAGATGAGATGCTTCAGCAGCGTCCGAATCTCCTCCTTGGGAGTATCCTTCCACTTAATCAAGCCGAGAACAACGCGATCCTGGGAGAATCTTGTGCTACACAAGTAAGTGTCGGCACGTAGAATAGCCAGAGGTCCGGTAACCTCGGCCGAATGTTCGTCATTTCCTCTAGCGCTCCACTGAAGTGAAAGGTATCCTCCCTTTCCGGAAGGGCCAGCTTGGGCTGTGGAGGTGTGCTCGTCCATCTTGTACAGCAGCAAAGCGTGGGCACCGTCTCGGACAAAGGCCTCCTGGTTCCACAAGGGCATGTGGGCAACCGCGAAGGGGGCACTGGGCATCTCGGCGACGAACATGGCAAGGTGTGACGTGAACACGTCCTGCGGTGGAACAGCGAGTCGAACAGTCTGACTCCAATGCTCCCCTCTGTCTACCGCTGTCGACTTCCAAGTGGTGACTCCCTCGGTATTAGACGCCGAGAAGATGCAGTTCGGGATCTTTTCCCCACTCGTTCTCCGCACTTCAAGTGTAACCTGAAGATTGTTGCCACGTACGCTACTGGAAAGCGTGGCAGGATTTCCTGCATATCTGGAGAGAAGGTTCTGTTTGGATAAAGCTGCAGTGTCAAGGGTGACGTATATGTCCGATCTTGGCTTTGTGGGTGCGCCAGAAAAGCCCATCTTGTTGGTCTTGCGGATTCCAGACAGCAATGTTGGCGTCACCTTGACCAACGTCTCCACGTCAGGGTGGTTGAATGACTTTAGGTGGACTTGAACTCGCTCGGCTCGGCGTGACTTCTCATAGTGGCCGCTCGGGCTGTCCATAAGATCCCGGATCAGCATATCCCATTCCTCATGCAGACCTTGCTTCTCTGTGGGTAGCGTGAGCGACGGCGACCATACACTGACGACTTGCTCGACTTCCTCCTCCTGTTTCATGATGGCATTCAACTTCAATACGCCGATGCCAACCGTACGCTCCGCCATGTGAAAGCCTGTACCGGCATCCATAGAGCCACGAGACCTTGACCCGGCCGTGCTAGGTGGCGCCGCACTCTCTTGTCCGTCGTCCTGTGTACCCGGACGACCCTCCTGCTGCTCCGTCACGGAATCAAGCCGTGATGTCGCTCCTCCGCTTGAGAACGCCCGCGCCGTCTTGGATCCCCACATGAGACTTCTTCTAGAAGGCTTGCTGCCGCCGGCCGATGG
Source organism: Colletotrichum ledebouriae (assembly GCA_036785755.1). Lineage (NCBI taxonomy): Eukaryota > Fungi > Ascomycota > Sordariomycetes > Glomerellales > Glomerellaceae > Colletotrichum > Colletotrichum ledebouriae. The sequence goes on along the minus strand of JAVHLU010000552.1, from coordinate 13,318 downwards.
GGGCTTGGCTGGGTCTTTGTTTGCACCGGTGCCCTGGGATTTGGCGCCAGACCGTGATTCAGGCTTTCCACTTGACATTACTTGTTGACTGGACCGAACCTTGACGACCAGGTACAGCTCCGTCTCGGCAGATGCGACATCGCCAATGTCTTGAGAGGAAAGGTCGGCGAAGATTGTTCTCGTTTGACCCGACTTTGCGAGACTGCCAATTGTCCCGCCGGGCGGTATGTCGATAATGAAGCATTCGGAAAGCGCCGTGGCCTGGCTGCTTGTCGGCTTCGCTGCCAGGTAAACAACGAGGGAAGTTTCTTCGGCGGAAGCACCAGCAAAGCCTTTGACGTCCACCAGGAGGTGATGAAGGGCTGTCGGCTCAGCTATTGGCTGGGGAGGCTCGTCAAGTACGCTCATGACGGACTGTAGCTTCGTGACTTCCACCACCGAATCGTCGCCCGTGAGCACTCGTCCACGTTCCGTCGGGTCGCGAACAATAACCTCTCCTCCACATAGCTTATTCACGCGTACCAGATCCCAGACAGTCTTTTCTCGTAATTTATCGTATTCGTGTGTTGTGAGGACATTGTGGAGAAATTGCTGTCTGCCGAGGTTGAGGGTGGTAATTAGCTGCGACATCTTGTCGAGTCGGCCATACTGCCTCGACAACAAGAGGCCATGCAGGTTAGTTGAATGCCATTCCCGTAGACAACTGGCAATCTCGTCAATGAGAGGTTCGGCCGTTGACGTGGGAGTTTCGTCGCCAATCTTCAGCATTGGAACTGGCGCGGCAGGCCGAGGAGCATCAGGGTCCCGCTTAACGGGTACAGAGAGGCGTCCTTGGGTGCCATTGGAGAGTTCCTTCAGAGGCTTGCGGCCCTTGAGCTCGATCTTAGACCCTCGTAAGCTCTCGATAGACTTGTGACCGTCAGCGGACTTCTTCTTTTTGGCGGCAGTGAGCGTAAGACCGCTCTTGCCCGAGTCACTACCAATATGTATATCGCCGTTTGCTGCCGCGTCGTCGCTCGCAGCATCTTCGCCGTCTTCCGTCTCGTCCGACTCGCCCAAGACTTCGCGCACCTCAACGCAGCTCCTGGGGAAGATGCCGCTGAAAACACGGGCCTCGAGGGTCTGCCCCTTGACGGAGGTCAATCCGGCCAGCAGACTGGGAGGAGCCACTAGGTAGCCACGCAGCCAGTTGCCATCGGGAGTCTCTTCAATTATATACAGCTCATCGCCGATCTCGAGAGGAAGGTCGGCCAGGCCCGAGGGGGCGAAGGGGTATGTCGCGACGGCGAAGGCGATCCGGGGAAGGGGCTGCCAGGGCATTGAAAGCTCGGGGTCCGCCGTAAGGCACGAGGCGTCGTCGATATCGAAGTCGAGATCGGGTCAGAGTCGAGGTGAGATGATAGGATGGGGGCTGGTTGGGAAGTTCGTGTGTTGGAGTCGGATGCACCTCGACTTGCGTCCGATTCGGGGTACTGCTCGCAGAACACCCAGCTAACTGGCTAGTCGGGCTATTCGATGGTCTGGTTTCTTGAACCTGTGGACCCTAGCAGGGCTGCGCGTGGTTGAGGTGGCCTCGTGGGGACGATCGGCTATCGATTCATCAGGGACAGGAGAGTAGCGGGCCGGGTCGGGAGCGAGTGATATTCAGGCACGGCGCACGTATCCGTCAGGCATGTAGCACCGACAACAGGCGCGGTGCAGTTCAGTAGATGCGATTACGAGGCGCAAATTCTAGGAGTAACGAAGGCGTGGGAGGGGGCCAGAAACGCGGGAGAAGGTCGAAAAGAAGCCCGACGTGGATCGACCGACGGTTGACGGGGGAAGGATAGAATGAAGACTGGGGCGTGTTTGTTTCCGTGTATCTAGGAACAGCAGCGCTGCTTGCTGGCCAAGTTCGTGGGCGAATAGGCGGGGAGCAATTCCAATGGGGGTTATCCGTATTTTTTTGCGCAGGGAATTTCGGCGGAGGAAAAAAGAAGAGGGCCGGTCTGGGAAAGCGGCAGACCAGGTTCAAGGGGCAAGTAGCCGGGGTTCGGAGGATGAGGAGGGGTGGGTATCAACAATGGAAGAAGCAATCGGCAAGAAAGCGAATGGAAGCCTGAAGGAAAGTGAAGCGACAGTGGGATGTCGAGGGTTCGCGATGGAGACCGTTGGAGACTTGGAGTGTCTTAAACACCCGTATTGAGAAATTCGGGGTCTCTGATGGGGCCTGGAAGGGGCCAGATTGGGAGTTGAGGAAGCCGAGAGGAGGGAGCAAAGGGGAATCAAGACATGAAGAAAGCAAGATCCCACCAACAAAAAAAAAAAAAAAAAAAAAAAAGGTCATCAGACATGGAAGAATCTCAACGGCCAGGTCGCAGTTTCCCTTGAGACAGTGAAGAATTTCTAGATTTGGGAGATGCAGTGAACTTCAACCAGTAAATGGGAAAGGGCAGCTCAGCAGGACACCAGCAACGGGCAACAGTAACAGCAATAGCAACAAGACCAAAAGACACTACCCAGACCAACAAAAAGCAAGAGCCCCTGAAGCATACAGGAGCGAAGCCAGAAAACGCAAGCGCAAACTGGAGATATGGTGTGGCAGGTGCAGGCAGGAGCAGAGAGCAAGCAAGAAGCAGAAGGTGCTGTGCGTGCTGTGCCTGTTTCCTGGCAAGGCGTGGACTATGAGTGCAATGGTGGGTGGGGAAGAGCTCACTTGGCCTGGGCTGAGGTTGGTCTGCAATGTGAGTGGCCGAGAGGTACGAGGTATGGATCCCAAGACAGGGTGCGCATGGGCCATCAATTTATCAGAGGGGAGCCAGGGAGGTACAATGGGGAAAAAAAAGGAAAAAAGGGGAAAAAAAAAGAAAAAAGGGGAAAAAAAAAGAGGGAAAAAAAAAAAAGGGCTGAGCGGCATCGTCGTCACTTTGGCAGTTGACTGGACATACTTCATAATATCAATGCTATGATTACTGTCTGAACTTTCTTCCCTCATTATGCCTGTGCATGACTGAAAAAAGCATGCACACAATCGGAAACATTGGCTGCTGAAAATGAGTATTGCTAGAAGAGTTGGGCCTCAGGTAAGCCACGAACTCGAAGCTCCCAAACCATGAAATAATAGCCTGGCTCAAGGTCCAGCTTCGGCATCTGGTCGCCAAACATGTCGCGTGTTTGTTTGCTTTCAATAGAGCCAAGCCCAAGATTAAAACTTCAGGTCAGGCCGGCACCGTCGATTGCGATCGCTGTGGCCGGGGTCGCATTGAGTCAAGCAGGCATTGCCGCGTATAATACGGGACGGGATCCAACATCATTTTTTACCCAGTTGACACCGGTCCATCATGGCGACAGCTGTGATCGTTGCAGGGATGTCCCTTCCGGCCTCAAACCGGTCCAGCAGAAGACGAACACACGTCCCCGCGATGCCTGCAAACGCGCCCATGGATAAGCGTCATGCAAGCAATGCAAGTGCCTGGGCTTTGGGTAGATACTTGGACCTTGGGCCCTGGACCCTTTGAAAAAGCTCGGCCAAAGGCCCAGGCGCAGAGGACAGGAAAGAAAGAATTAAAGAAACTAGAAAAACAAGGGGCACAGACAGCGGGTTCGATGCGCAGTGTCTGTGTCATAAATGAAGTCAGCATGTGATTCCAGCCATGGAAGCAACAAAGGCTCATCGGTTGGCCTGCGTTTCAACTCTTATCACATTCAGGTATTTTGTCTTGTGCCCATTCACTGCCTCTACCTTTGTCCACGTCCAACTGTCGCTGCAACTGCCTGACGTCAACCGTTTGTTTTGTGCCTCTTGCCATCATCCTCATCGTCCAGGAGTCTAAGGTACTCAGCAACCTTTATGTCCAAAAAGAAAAACGGGGTCTGTTCCACGCTGAATGATAAATAAATAAAAACCTTGGCAGTAGTTACTAACTACCTTGATGATTTTAATTAGAACCTTGAACTGGAAGACTAAGAATAAGCATATAACATAGAGTCTGAGGTACAGCAGACCAGGTTTAGGAATTAGTCACGATTTTAGTCAATTAGTTAAAAGACACTACTTTTTTAGATATATATATATATTAATTATAAAGATAAAATAGATAAAATAAATATATAACTATATAGTTTAATAGTTAAATATAATATATATAGCTTTTAATTCTTAAATATACTATATTTACTATATATAATCTATAATTAGTTAAATTTGTCTTAAAGTTTCCTAAAAGTGATTAAAAAGTAACTAATTTACTTAATAATTAGAATAAAAAGCTATATATTACTAATATAAGTCTTATAAAAATATATAATATATATAACTATTATTAGTATTTAATAAAATATTTTTTATAATTTTAAGTATATCTTTTATATAGTAACTAAAGCCTTGACTAATTTGAATAATTTTTTAACTAAACCTAACTAATTCTTAACCCTATAGTAGACTCTTGGCTTCCCTTCTCCTTTGCTACACATTATGCTCCTTCCCTAGTTTGGGAAGATACTAGCTAACCTAATACTAAATAATCCAAACAAGTGGATCCTTTTAATAAATAAAAAAAGCTTGTGGTTGGCCCAGGCCCATGTCAGCACATGGTCCGCGCACACACTAGCCCCAAGCTAGACCACAACAGGTATATACTATTCCTAATATCCCAGGGGACCTCCTTCCTGCGACTACCTATCTTTCCATTAGAGATAATTAAGACTAGACTGTGTATACCTCTCCCGGGGTTTCAAATATTAGCGTATAAACTGCCCCACGATACTATACCCAAACGGCGTAAGATTACTATAGTACTAGTACTTTTAAATTAGTATTATTTATATAGTATATTTAGTAGCTAATACTACTACTACCTAACTTCTTAGTAATTAGTAGACCTAGCGAGATCGCTATATAGGTAAGTAAGTATTATAGTTAGTAGTAATAGGAAAATTATCTACCCTTTCTTTTAGTGTTAGTAGGTAGGCTTTAGCTTTTATATTAGAAGTTATTTTCTTTAGAATCCTATAGAAATTAGGCGAAAATAATAGAGTTATAACTTTAGTAAAAAAAACCTAGTTATAAGATAGGGACTAGTAGGGTAATTTACTATGCTAATATTTGAAACCCCGGGAGAGGTATAACAGGCTGCTTTTTTAAGGCAGGGGCAACTTGGTTCCTGCATTTTGCCCGCGATTGCAGGCGCTGCAGTGGCTTGGAGCTGTCTCTTGCCGCCAGCTGCACTCGCCACTGTCCATCGACAAATCAGACGAACACCATCATTTGATGCATCTCCAATTTTTTTCTCTGACCAAATTGCTTCACTTCCCCCGCCTCCTCGCTCGCCTGAAAACGCCATCAAACTCGTGATTACCTTTCTCCTCTCCTGCCCAGGCCCCCACGCCTTGGCCCCCAATTCTCATTTCGCACCCGCCCAGCGCAGCGAATTTGCCATCCAACCTCATTGTGAGACGCCGACATCTACGAGTTCCCGTCCCCTCCCAAAATCCTACTCTGTCCAAACTTCAACCTCCAAACCACGTCCTTGACTCGACGCTGGGGCCTCGCTGCGGCGCGCGAGATAGATACCACCCCCAGGCCTTGGAATGCGGTTTTTGGGTCATCGAAACACTCCAATGGCGTTCGAGAAGTTTGAATCAAGTGCCTCGTGGGCAATGGAATGCCACGCTGTTCGCCGACAACGTCTGGATGCAGCCATCCTTCTGACGCGGCTTCTTTTGGCGGCAGTCCTTATCGGCGGCGTTGCATCGTTTTCACGTTCGCGTGCTCGCCTTTTAATACCTCCATCGACCTGATACCTCGACAGACGCCTCCAGGATGCCTGTCCCAGGAAGATGGAACATGCGGCCAGTGCACGAAACATTCCTTCGCCTTCGGATGCCACAGACTGTTGTACGGGTAAATTCTGGTCAGACTCGACCACACGGTCCACGTTCGAGGCTTGCTGGAGATATTTCTCCTCCGACCTCACCGGAGCGCCGAAACGACATTGCTGCCAGGTCCACCCCACAAACACGGATCGGAGTTATGATCAATGTTCACGGCCTTCAAAAGTCCCCCGCCCGCTTTACCCGTCAAGGCCTGCCTCATCGCAGTGCGAAGCCAGCAAGGCCAGGCATTCCCTGCCTTCGACACAAAATACGACCCCTGCTAGGGTCGAAAGTGGTCTGGCCGTTTTAACCGTTCATTGCGGTGCCCAGGCCATCAAACGGCATTTCCGATAGATCGGGATAGTGTCGACTCAATCAGAGAAACACCTACGTCTAGCAGCACTGTTGCCATTATTAACGACGACGTCGATGACGCGCCCGTATCGGTTCGTACCGAACACGTGGCGCTGGCGTCGCGGGAAATGCATGTCGTACCATCTTCACCATAGTATGCCACAATTTCCCTACTCGGTATGGGAGGATACTGCCAACTACAAAACATTGAACTTCATCGACCGATCCACGATCAGCGCAGTTATCGCTGTCTGGTTACTTTCAAGCCATTGGCGATGTCCGAGATGTTCGGGTGATACGACACATCAAAAATACAGCCTTGAGCTTCCTCGACACGGCTACCACGCCTCAGCCCGCGCTCTCATTCGTGTCAACTCTTACACAAGGGCAAGCTTCCGTGCAACTTTTCAAGTCTCATTCTAACCTAGGAAAAGGGACTGCCTCAAGAGGGTAACGCAATGATCAGCGTCGACTGCGAATTTCAGCGCTGCTGAGACCAGCAAGGCAAAACGCTCCCAGTTTCGGTCATTCCATACTTTGTTGAAGAGCCGCAACGTTGCTCACGCGCTTGCATCGCCTACGTAAGGAACGAGCGGACCCACGCTCAATGCCTGGTGTGACTTCTCCAGACTGACTACGCCCCATGCTGCTACAGGTATCAGATGGTGGCTTGGCATGGCTGATGACTGCTTAGGTTGCATTCGGCTGTGCCGCCGCAGATCATTACAACATAAATGCTCGATACAAACGTGTTAACATGCACAAATATATTTCATCATGCTAACTTGGCCTCAATAACACTCTCGACGTCTCTCGGGTGTCTTGCTATGCTTTTGATGCGAAACCCAGCCTGTCCTAACAAGTCCTTCGGGTCCTCCTCCGTCCTCTCCAGCCCAGATACACAATTCATCAACTGCAAGTCCAACGTCGTCATCAACCCCGTTGTACCCTGCGCAGGCATTACGACCTCATAGATCAGCAACTTGGAATAGCCCTGCTGAAATTCATGTCTGCCGTTGTCAAACATCCCCACACAGTCAGCATCGGGTTAGTCGTGCGGCACCGCGTGGAAGAAATACGCTCGACTGCCGACCAAAGGTTGCGGCGTATAGAAGTCATACGCGACCTTCTTCACCCTCGGGTTCAGCTCCTTGGGATTCTGTGCGACTACTTCGGGAATGTCCTGCACGAACAGCACAACGTTTGGCAGCTCTGGGTGTCGATAAAGCAGCCTTGCCGTGTCTAATCCATGCATACCTCCAACATCCACAAACAACGGCGCTCCGCCGCTCAAGTCTGCGCCGGACACGAGATCCGTTGTGTCGTAGACCTCGGCCCACGGCATCTTGTGGTTACGCAGTGCCGTCATGAGCCCCACGAAGTTGCTTCCTAGGCGCTCTGGGTCTTTGGCGCATGTTGCGAAGAAATCTGCGCCTCCAGTCATGTCTGCGTAGTTGTCTAATTTGGACTTGTCTAGAGGTTCTTGATAGGAGTACTTGTTGAGGAAGCGAGGGAGGTGAATTCCTGCTGGGCGTCCATCCTATTAAGTGCTGCATCACGTCGGGTTGTAGGAAAAGAGCGACTTCAGTCTTCACCAGATCATTTCCACTCTTGGAAGACTCCGTTAGGTATATGTCGAAACTTTGAAGTTTCGACTTAAGCGGGATAGCGAGAATTCTACTAGTTTTAACATGATTTCTACTTAGTGGTTAACAACTGAAGTTTTGCTTTTCTCGTGTCGTGAATGAGTGCATCGAAATCCCCTTAGCATCTTCATCTAATTGCAATAAGCCCGACACAACCAGCTGCCCCTTGGTGTCTACAGTGCTAAGCGATGGGTACATTTGTGTCCAAGGTATTATCGCAGAGGAGCTGCAGATATTTCGGCGACGGCGGATCGGGGTCAAAACGTACGTCAGTCTCCCGTTTCCAGCGTTTCTTCCACTCGCTCATTGTCCAATTCTTCCTCTCTTCAACCAGTTTCTCCACGTCCCATGCCTCGCCCACGTCGAAGTTGCACTTAACAATGGATTTACCCGCCACAATATCTTGCACTGCTTGCGGGAAGCCTTCAAGAACGTACCACTGGTTGTCCTGGTCTGTAGCATAGGTCCATCCATCTCTTCTCCTCGTGGCCCACGATAGTGGAGGGAGAATCTGTCTTTCTAGAGACAGGTCGACTGCGGCCTGCCATGCAGCGTCGCGTTGCACGACAGTGCGGAAAATCTCCGAGCACACTTGGTCTCCCTCGAAGGTTAACGTGAAGGAGCCGGGCGGCATTCCGGCGGGTTCGAGTTCCAGGGCTTCCAGGATCCAGATTGCCACAGGAAGAGAGATCAGGTCCGCCCAAACGCCTTCGTTAAAAGCGTATGGTTGCGCGTGAGCAGGTTTATCATCGAATGGAGTCTGAAAGACTGTCCTCCACATACTGACGCGGCGTTCCACGCGCAGACGCGGGTTTTCCTGGCAGTATGGAATGAGACCCAGGCCATGCACTTCCGGGAATGCAACAGCTGCCCGATCTTCGTTGAGAACGATATTCCGGATGCTTAACCGAGAGTCCTTAGACAAAGAGCATAAAAACCATATGGCGGTAGCCGCAGCTGAGTAGTGATGTTTGACGAGCTTTTGGTCGAACCCATGGTAAGGAGTGTTCCACTGTTCTGAGATGTGTGCAGCAGTGACGGGACACAGATCGCACAAATACCGCTCAAGGTTTTGCAATGTCGGAATCTCCCATGGATTGGGGTTGATGCTCACGACGCCTGCAAGCTGAGACTCGTTCCAAGAGAGCCTTCCCTTTTCAAATCGACAAAACTCTTCCGGTTCGAATCGATCCTTGTTCGCAAGAAGTAGTTGCAGCGCAGAACGAACAAATCTGCGGAAGACGGACGGCGTTTCTCCACAGGTGTCAGGATAGCCGATCAGCGGTCCGACGCCATCTATGCGCCAGTTTTTGGGCCTGCGCTGGAGCACTTCAGCATATGGAGCAAGCCTCGGCTCAATTTCCGAGATATCCCTCCATATGTCATCGGGGATTTCAAAAGATTCCGGGAAGATGTGGTTCAGCTTGTGGCTTTGCCTCTGACCGAGCGTTCTTATGGCTATACCGAAGCGACCAGCTACTGCGCGATGCGCCTGATCGCTGGGGCAGACTGCTGCAAAGTTAAGAACGTTCGATGATAGTGCCAAACCATTGGTTTCGTTTGCAATCTTCTTGCAAGTTCGCATGAACGCCAGATCAATGCGTTTGCCGTCTGCACGTTTCAGCTTGTTGCTGTCGAAGTCGAAGATGTAACCGCCGTCAGACAAAACGCATTGAAGATAGATCAGATCCCGCAGCTCGCGCGGAATATCAAACAAATGAGTCATACTGATAGATGGCACTGAAGTGCCGGGAAGCAAGGATTTGGCGATGATGAAAATGCAGTTGGTGGATAGGTGAGGATTGGTGACAAGCTGGGCTCGGCTGAGGAAAGGCACTAAGCTTATATAAGATTGGGTGTCGGAGGCGAGACCGACGTGGCCTTAATGGTCAGCGTTCCTCAAGGTTACGCCACCACAGCAATAACTCATTGGCCACAGCTGTCTTCAAGGTGACTCGCAGGCTCTGTGGATTTGGAGCCAGTGAGGGCAGCGAGGTTGAGGCAGGAAACATGATTCCAGATTCGAGGCAAGACATCAATCACAGGCAAGAGAAAAACATGATCGACAGGGTCAACTGTTTTTATTAAGCTCGGAATTACGCCGCAGCCCCTTCGCAAAAAGACTACAACAAATTCACCCAGTTCGCAGGCACAATTCGGGAAACACTATACAGGTATTTTGACCTATACCCTCTACCAGTTAAGGAAAACAATATAGGAACCCTATACGTTCCTACTACTCGCAAGCAAACCCTCTGAACATCACCTATGGTTCTAGTTAGACTCAGGTATGCTAAGAAACAACGATCTTACCGCACAGAGTCGGACGCGCGCCACACCGGGGCCGATTACATCGGAGCCGAACGGGCTACTGAGGCTCTCGTGGCCTGGACTGACACAGATTAGCATAGGTTCGCAATCCCAAAGTGGCTGGACCCAACTGACAACGCCCTCGCTGAACCTTCCAGCAAGGCGCTGCGCTGACTCGGATCAGTCTAGGCCTAAGACACACAAAGAACTTTGACTCACAAAGCCACCATACGAGATGACTCCTCAACCCAAAAGGTCGACCTTCGAGCAAGGTGCTGAAGGTGCTGCGCTGACTCGGATCAGTCTAGGCCTAAGACACACAAGGAACTTTGACTCACAAAGCCACCATACGAGATGACTCCTCAACCCAAAAGGTCGACCTTCCAGCAAGGTGCTGCGCTGACCCGGATCAGCCTAGGCCTAAGACACGCAAGGAACTTTGACTCACAACGCCACCATACGAGAGGTGACTCCTTAACCAAAGAGGTCTTTCCCAAGAGGTTCTCACAGCTAGAAGCATAAGAAGCTCTGCTGCTTGAAAAACGTATTAGAACTGATAGAGAAGCGTGAGGATGAATGCAATACCTGCGAGCAGGGCCTTATGCCTCTCCCTCTTCCTCATCCCTAAACCACATGTTAATAACCTGTCCTCATCTGAGAAGAAACATAAATCTTGGAGCACTACACGAAGTCCTGGGCATACCTACAACCCACGACAAATCCTATCACATCTTTAATTCGTAAGACCTATGAGACTTTATAGAAAACGTACCTCAACCATGTCGGCACCAGACCCCGCATATGAAAACGCCAAGCCCTAACGAAGAGATTAGAGTACTGAGGAGCTAGAGGATGTCAAAGCACAAACCGCGCGAGGCACGCCCTTCAACGCCAACAACGCGCGAGAGCTCGCCAGAGAGTTTGGCATCGATGCGATCGATGAAACCCGCTCCTTCTTCGACCACTCCGTCACACACAGAGAGCCTACATAGAATCTATTTAGTGTGCGTGCTATTACGTCTTTTGTTTCTACTTACGCATCGTCGGCATGGCCCTCAAGAGGGCTCTCATCAATACCCCTAGAGGGGACACTCGCCATTGCATTGCGGCTAAGCAAGCGGACTTAGCAGCGGAAGTTCGGCGGGTCGTTGCGCACCCTATGGAGTGGCCCTTCTTCGAGCAGGTCCTCCGCATTGCTAAGGCAGAGGCGGCCCAGGCGGCCTAGGCCTATTAGGGCTTCTGAGTTATGAGCTGATATAGAATACTTATCATGGTAAAGTAACCTACGAACGTCGGTGAGTACGGCTTGCGCCGACTGCTTCTGAAAATATTAGTTAACCGCGCCTTAGAGCTTGAGAATCGTGACTCACTGACACAGAGAGAGCGTTGCTGACGACGGCACAGCTGCTGCTAGGTTGATTAGCTCAATGTGCCACTTTGCTCGCGGAGGGGACAAGGCATACCGAAGGCGTCAGCCAACCCGATCGAACAAGAGGACTGCTTCAACCATGCAAATCAACAAAGTCCAAAACGGCCGACACATGGGACGCTGCTCACTAAAGACAGTAACGACTTCTACAGACGTCATGCTGGTAAGCAGAGCCCAGTGGTGCGGCTAGGACGAAAGCAGTGCGTCCCTACTTACCTGGCGGACGAAGCGGTGATGGAGGCGGTATTCTGATCGATCGTCAGCAGTGCACTCGGCAAGCTGTGCGCCTATGGTGGGCTCACTGACGGCGGCGCGGGTGGTGCGCGAGAGGAAAAGTCGACAGTTTCGTAGTCTGCTTGTGAAAGGGTCAGCAGGGAAACATTCCTCCAGGAGCGGGCAAACGGTTGACATATCCGTACTTGAATAATAAAAAACCACGTTGTTGTCGATGTGAAGTTGAAGATCGTGAGGCTGTCTAGTGCTTGGAGAAGGGTCAGCACGGTTGGTGGAAACGCGGATAGCAGAGAGAATGCGCTGACTGACGGGCACGTATAAGTGCGGCTGTGGTTGGGAAAGCTGCGTGAGACAAAAGCGGTCAGCTAGCTTCTCGTTACTGAGACGGTGGTTCGTCAGGATGGACGCACGTGGTCGGCAACTTGGGAGGTTATCAGGCTGGGCCAAATCTAATGTCAAGAGATTCGATGAGTGGAAGAGGGAGGAGACTCACTTACGATCACGTGACCGAAGGCTGTGTATTGTCAGGAGGCGCGGAGTTAGAAGGTCTGTTGCACTTGAGCAGGTAAAATCACTATGCAGTGGCCAGAGGCCTACGGTTGAAACATTTGAATTGATGGAAGCTGTCTACCCTAGCTAGCTCTCGCCCTGGTGGGCAGCGACATTATTCTCCCAACCCCAGCGCAAGACTCCGTCGTCGGCAAGTTGCCAAAGTGAGGGTTGGGGAGGTGCTTCGCCGTCCATGCAAACTGCTCGAGCGAAAAGTATCGGATCGCGAAGTTGGCGGCCAACTCGGGGTAGTCGGTGACCAGGACGTCAAAGGAGAACACGTGCATGGCGGCCTTGAGATGCTTCCTCGGGGCGTCCAACAAGGGACACTGCGTGAAGAGATGCCTGGCGTCGTGCGGACGGGCTCCGCAGGGGCAGGCAGGGCTGGATGCTAACTGTGATGTGTAAGTCAGTTGAGTTTTGGCGGCAAGACTTGGGCTTGAGGACGTGTTGGGAGAAGAAACATAGGTGGGAAGAAAGGTTGGTGACAAGACCCAGGCTTGGGAACGTGTAGGGACGAGAGAACAGAAGTAAAGATTCAGGGCATTGGGGGGGGACAACAGAGTTGGGAAGAAAGTTCGATAGCAACAGCGGTCGAGCAGCGGCTGACAGAAAGCTAACAACGGCCAACTGCCGTGAAAACTCTGAACTTGGTCCGCAGAGTTAGCCAGGACAAGGGCCACACAACCTGTGTGGGATCATCGGCTATCGTGTGCCCACACAGAATAGTGCCAGAGGCATGAGAGAGTGGGACAGTGGGAGAGCCGTGTAAAAGAGGCGTGTGAGAGAGTGAGAGAGACAGGGGGGTGTGACAGGATAGTGGGAGCCGAGGAGTGGTGCCCTCAGCGGTGTGGACAGAGTTTTCAGTGGGATTAAGAGGTGGGGAGAATTAGGGAAGGGGGGAGGGAAGGGAAAAGGGGAGGGAGAAGGGGAGGGAGAAGGG